>LGRX02003873.1:0-51733 GCA_001247695.2 Cymbomonas tetramitiformis | reverse complement strand
GCGGAGCCCCCCAGAGGTACCCAACCCCCTCTTGGTCGCCGCCTCTATTTGCCGCGGGTCTCTCACTCTTCACATGATGATGATGCGGATGATGGATACTCAGGGGGGGGTTTATTTTTTCCCCACCTGTACGTTCACGTACCCCCTATAATAAAATAATTTATTTGAGAAAATATCCTGAGGAGCATAAATGCTAACGAAATGTTCCTGCTCAACTCCCCTTCCTCGCAACAAGTTGGCCAACGTGCGCATTGTCAACCCAGGCAACGACTACTCTTGTCCCCAGAGCTTATGGACGAAAATAGACATTTAGGGTTTGTAACTCTGTGGGGTCCATAAGCTCTGGCATGACTCGGCAGGCCTCCAAATCGATGTCCTCCAAAGTGCACACTACTTCAGGGGCTTCAGCAGGAGGGCCAAACAAACAGAAGTTCTGCTCAACACATGCCCAGAAATTGACCTGAGCTCAAGTTATGGAGGTAAACGTCCTGAAAATTGCCAGGTTTTCAGTGAGCTGCAAAAGTCTGGCACCAAAATCATTCAAAACTACATAACTTTAGCGCACTCTATCCAAATTCAACAAAGTACATAGATAACTTCATCAGTTTTTCACGACTTACGCACTCCAACCATTTGTTTGTACAAATTAATGGGCCAAATCACCATATTGTGACTTGGCCGATCTAGATGTTGATTCATAGGGGATGGTATCGAGCCGTTAATCTTCCGTATTAATGCTCTTTCCGCATGATTTCGAGTATTCTATTTGTATGCTACCTTTTGATGTTTGGCCACTACGATATGGTTCATCACATTATCCCGTTGAAACACCTTTGAGTAATGTTGATAGATCGATAATGCCACATTTATTATTATTTGTATGACATGTTACGCCGTGAGAAGTCGATGACTATAATCATATCAAATTTTAATTTACCATCATATCACAGTCTTTATCGGAGCATAACACAATGACACAAGGAGCCGATGTCTCTTTATCTTAAGCAGGGGCGGATTTCCGCCTTCGACGAGCATCTGCCCGTGGAGGTGAGGAAGCAGCTCTCTTCCCAACGATTCCCGCGCTCGCTCGCCGTGGCCTCGTTGATTTTTGGGGGGCCGAGGATCTTGATTCACAGCAAGCATCGCACATACTGTTACACAACTTTGTGTCACCTTCCTCCGCGAAATGCTCCATAAGTAAGCGATGTCTGCATATTTGCTTCACATTTTGAGAAAACTGTTCTATTTCGACCAATTTGCGCCTCCGTGCCTCCTTCGTGATCAAATCGTTTTGAAAGTTTTTCCTGATCACTTGAACAGTTTTTGCCGAGAACAACATCAGGCACTTGGCAATTGCCCCATCTCTGCCGGCCCTGCCAACCTCTTGGACATACCCTTCCATAGATTGTGGCATGCTGTGATGCACGATCCAACGAACATCGCCCTTGTCCACCCCCATCCCAAATGCGGTGGTTGCTACCACTATTCTAGTTTCTCCTCGCATCCAAGCATTGTACACTTGCGATCGTTGTGCCGTATTCAATTCTCCATGATAGTGAGCTGCTTTAATACTGTCACCGCCTTGCTTTTGTTGGCTCAACCAATTTGCTAACTTCTCAGTGTCTTTTTTTGTCATGTAATAAATGATTCCAGTAGAAGTCGCTGGCTGATCTAAAACGAATGCTAATATCTGCTTCCAACATGAATCGACAACTATCTCATTTACTGTCTCTTCTCCCCAAAACTTCTCCTCCACATTCAAAATCAAGTTTGCTCTTCTACTAGTGCCGAAAACTCAACAGGTTTCTTCATTCGCAAAATCTTTTTGATGTCCGTTTTTGTCCTTTCTGTCGCGGTTCCTGTGATTGCCGTGAAGAGAACACCGGGAAATGTATCCTTTAATTCACCTAAACGGCTATACGCTGGCCGAAAATCGTGTCCAAATTCACTACAACAGTGAGCCTCGTCCACCACAAAGCGCCGCTATAAACTATTATGCCACAATTCGGCAAGTGCCTTCTGCAAGTGGCCTTCTCCCATCAATGCTTCAGGAGCGACGTACAATAACTGGATCCGTGATCTACGTATCACATCTATCGCACAAAATCTCCTCGCGTTTAGAAAACAAATTATTGGACGTGATTACTTTTTTATTTCTCTTGAGTGTAATCGTGTGCGTTGGATTAACTTTAGTGAACGAGATAGTATGGCTTCCGCATTTTTTGCAATATAACACTTGCGTTATTTCCCTTGTCTCATTAACGCGTTTAAGAAATTTGAAGGTAACTCAAAGTTGTTTTACACACTTGACTGACAAAACCAACGCAGGTTCAATCTCCACAAACGATTGCCAAGACAACTCTTTGAAGCTTCCGCATTTTTTGCCTTTTCACGATTGCGTCAATCGCTGTACCCTTACAACGCCATTAGTTCATAATTTGAAGGACACTCATGCTTCGTTATTTGTTTCACTTGACTAAGGAAAGTAGCGCAGCGTTCCCCCTTCTTCAACGACTTCGCTTTGATCACGAGCACTTTAAGGTCACCGCATTTTTTACCCGGACGTGAGCCGGGTCGCTAGCTGCTCGAAACTGCGTACGAACATCAACACACCAATAATGTCCACGGTCGCATGCAAAAACCGCGGAAGGATTCGGTATTGAACAAAAATAAGATTTCCATGCGGTAGAAGAAGTAATCGGAAATACCTGTTCGGTTAATGGATGGCGCCGGATAGCTTGGAATAGACGACCAGCTGTCTCAGCCACATCAAATGATAGTTGGCCGGAAAAGACGTTTAAAGCTTGTTTGTAAATCGATTTTCCCACGGGGGCTAGTTGTCCAAAATCGCCCACAGCCACCACCGCTAGTCCCCCCCATTCAGTTTTGGCCTCCGTGCCGACTCGTCGGATTTCGGCACAACGGTCTTGAAGATGTCCATACAAGCATGCCTCAGCCATGGAGATTTCGTCGATAAGTAATATGTAGGCGGTACCGGGGCCAAGGCGCACCGCGTACTCCGCCTTCGTGGCCGGATTCATGGCCTTCAAAGGCACCGCCCTGCAAGCTTCCGTGGGCTTCATATCACCCAAGTTATGAATGGTCCGCGCACCTGGGATGAGAGCCGCCGCAACCCCGGACGGAGCGCAGCAAACCACGGTGCCATCATGACCGGATAAAAAATTCGCGGCGGTGCACAAGGCTTTGGCGACGTAACTCTTGCCGGTGCCCGGTCCGCCGTCCCACAACGAAGTCATCGGTGGAGGTGGAGGAGGCTTGCTCTGCGCCTCGGCGGCCAGACATAGGGATAACCATGACAACACGGGGGTGACCGCATCACGTTGACCTGCGATTAGATCGGTGGTGATTAAAAACGAATGGCTACTGCCCCGCAGTCCTTGTAATAGGACTGAAATCGGGTTCCGGTCCTATTACAAGGACTGGTGTTACCATATTTTTTTTGGACGTCCTCTTGATGTTTTGAGCGCCTGCCCTTCGGTTCGTATCATCGTTGGAACTTGAACTAAATATACCTTGGCCCGCTTGCCAAAACAATGTCGCAATTTCATGCTACGTTATCAATATTAAGCATGGGTAGCGTAAAAAATGACTGGATTCCAACCACACCACAGTGACATTTTCGGATTTTGTATACCCAGGCTACTTCAACCGATGTTTTGAGGGCGAAGATGACCTCCGATCATTTTTTTGATAAGACACTGCAGAAAGAGCAGTTCGCGAACTTGACAACATGGGTCTCCGAATTTTCACAGGACTTTCGTGGAGGTAGCTAGCGTGAGAAACATCTCGGTCCTATTACAAGGACTGGCCATTTTAATTAATTTTAATTGATTTCACCCCCACCCGTTTAACCCTCTTAATCACATACCAACATTTAGTGGTATGTGTAACGTAGGTTGAAAACAATTACTTTGACACCCAATAATGGTCTCCAAGCGCTCACATATCAAATATATCGATAGCACACGCCTCCACAATGTTTTCCCCTCCGGTCCTTGTAACAGGACTGGAATAAAGGGCAGTAGCCACGAAGCTCCGTCGAAGTCGCCAACCACCATTACTAAGGCCTTCCACAGATTTCGCGAAATTTTTTGCGAAATCTAGGTACCTAAAAAAATCAAAAAAATTTGAAGAAATATAGGCTGCAAATTTTCGTGCCCGCGAAATTTGGGGGAGAAATTCGAAATTTGGCAAATTTCGAATTTTGAGTGGTCATTGTATCATTATGGCCGTCTGCCCACAGGAATTCAGCCGGAATCGTCGTTAACACTGTGTCATCAACGAAATCGTGAGACCCATCCAAGATCAACCAAGATCCAACCGTTTCACACACAATTGGGACTTAGCACACCAAGACACCTTCAACAACACTGTCAACAATTGTTAAGCCCCGATCCCCTCGCTGATCTGATTGCACCTTACACGCAGTACGCACACTGAACCGAAATGCCCGACAGTTTAGTAGCTAGCTATAGCTCCGACGAGGAGGAGGAACCTGAGTTAAATGTGTTGGAGGAACGTGCCGCTCGAAAGGAGAGCCAGCCGGTAGTAAACGTTTTGAATTTGTTGATTGACATGTTTTGAAATAATAAAAGCTAATAAACTACGTAGTGCCATGTATCATTGTTTGCTTGTGTCGTTAACTCGTCATGTCGCATGTGTACAATCGGAACTTTCTTAGCTCGAGCAATCTACTAGCCAACGAATCTCTTAACATGAATACCCGTATACCGCCCCCCCTGCCCGGGTGCCCCCAAACGATCGATGGTTGCTTTCTTATTACCAATTTTCTTAATACTATGAATGTTTCAAAAGTTAGCCTGTATATTGTACTCCTTTGTATGTTTGCAAAATCTGAGATTTCGTGAGAAATTCTCGAAAAATCTGCGCGAAATTTAGGTGAAAATGAGAAATATAGGTAAAAAAATCTAGGTAAATTTCCGCGAAATCTGTGGAAATGCGTAACCATTACGGCCAATCCGCCCCACGTATCACGCTCCTCCATAGGCATTACCGCCAACCTCGTCGCACAAAGCTGTTGTAAGCGGGCGAAGAGAGCGGCATCGTCGTATACGCACTTTGGAACGAGAAGCAGCCGACATTCGAAGATGGCATGATGTGCCCGTGGGCACTACGACAGATGCTCGGAGATATGTTTTTGATTGAACGTGCAAAGGTACACAATTCGGATTTTTATAATATACTGGATCAGGGCCAGATTGAGGTACAAACGATAATTCGGTTCCGAGTTCTGAAGGCTAAACACTTCTAAAGTGCTCCACTTATTCACTCGTCACTCAGGTTGCAGGGTCAACCACTCGACAGCCGATGTCACACTTCGGCTCAACGTTCAATTCCCGATCCGATCTCATTTCTAATTCCGATTCGTCATTCTCGATTCAGATGTTATGCCGACAGACTGACACGATGACTGCCCCACAGTACTGTCATACTACTGTACTGTCATACTGTCATACTGTCATAGCGTCATACTGTCATACTGTCATAACCTTGATATCTGATATTCGATTTCATTGTCTTTTCAACCCCGATGCGAATCTGACCATTCTTCGAGGGTCTGACTGAGTTCCACGATGACACCCCCCACAGTACTGTCATACTACTATAGTGTCATACTGGCATAGTGTCATAGTGTCATACTGTCATACCCCGGACATCTGGTATTCATTCTCATCGTGATTTCAAGCCCAATTTCACTGTCATCGTGCCAATCCCAGATTACCCCCGATGACACACATACGGACACATAGGCATATCGGCTCACGCTGTGCCTCCGGGCACAACTCTCCCCCCCCTTAGGAGTGATCTACCTCCTGGGATCACTCCGCTAAGGTACCCATCTAAGTTCCAGTTCTTAGGTTTTCTGGTTCCTTGTTGTTTCCAGTTCTTAGGTTCTCTGGTCCCTCCTCGAGCATAGTTTGCCTGCCGCTACCAGGGCACCACTTTCAAGAAGAAGGGTGCCACTTGGAATCTAAAGCGGGTCTTCAGTGTTGCGGAGGCGTAAATGTCGGAAAAGTTGTCGTAGCAGAAGTGCTGGTACGGGATATACACTCGCAGATCGGCCCGCTCCAGTCTGCTGCGGGTGAGGTCCAAGCTGAGCAGTCTCTGGATGAGCACCGGTTGCCCATCTGCACGCACACGGTGTTGAGGTAGTACAGCGTAGCAGGGGCGAGGGTGGCGCTGAGTTCGTCCATATGCAGGTGGGCTTCATGTACTGCGTACCGTACATGCAGTAAGTACACACTAGCGGAGGAGGGAGCTGGCGCATCATAGGGCGAAGCCGTAGCGCGTTAGGGAAGCGACCTCTGGGGTTTTCCATGAACCAATGTTTCGGCTCCAGGTAGTCAATGATCTGCAATGCTCGTCGTACAATTTTGTCAGCCTGGGGAAGGTCAGGGGGTCCACCAGTGGTGCGCGCTTGACTGTACTGCCTGCAGGGGGGACTTGCCCAAACGACATCGAAGAATCCAGGCGGGTATTGTTTGTAGTCCCATTGCAGGATGTCACACACATGAGTGGGTTGCCAGATATGCCCGGAGTCGAGGGTCACCACTGAAGCGGAGGGAAAGCAATTTAGGAATTCCCTCTCTACTGAGCCAGTACCGCTGAAAAGTACGAGAATCCTGGGCGTGCGGGTTGCTTTCGTCTGTATCGCCAGCAGCTCTGTCACCAGTGCCAACGACCCATCTTCCACGCGCTCTTGGCGTTCCCACGGCAGGGGAGTATCATATTCCATCTGTTCGAGCTGGTCCAGTTCATCGCAGGGATTAGTGATGAGGTGGGCCAGTGTCATTCCGGCTTGAGCGGAGTGACGGCCACGTTGCTCGCGTCGCCGAGTGGCTTCGTCGCGAACTTGCGCTTCCATGTGCAGTCTCGCTTGCTCGAATTCACGAAGCTGCTGAAGTGGACCTCCGCGTTCAAGTTTATCACGCGTCCTCCATTGGTCGTGAGCTTTGGAGTAGCCAGTCCAGCGAACCTTCCACTCTTCCACCTCTTTTCCTCGAACAGACCGCACTCGACGTGCAAGAATGCGCTCAACGTGTGCTTCCTTCTGACCGTCCACTACCACCTCTTCAGGTACTGCTAGGTGATCGCGTGCGGCGAAAGCATCTTGACCGCTGGTGTACGGTTTGAGGCGATGTTGACCGAACACGTCGTGAATCCGCCAGTGGGGAGGGAGGCGTAGGCGGTAGGCTACTGGGGCTCCTCTGTCGGCCTCTGGCATGGTCATCTGTACATCGCTGAAGAAGCGTTCGGTCACAGGGACTGGTCCATGCCAGCGCTTGGTCAGTTTCCTGCAGATGGAGCGATCCATCACCTTCTCCGTAAGGTGTTTCGCCTCTATCCAGACCAGATCTCCAACAGCATACTCCCGCTGCCCGTGCCTGCGATCAAACATGACTCGCAACACCCTGAATTTAATTCACCCCAATCGACTATGACAGGAGACCCCGATACCCTTCGGGTATGACCGCTGTCGGGTTTCTACTGCTGGCACAAAACGATGGACGGGATAGTGGATTTGGCTGCGGACGCACAGGAAGGCTCTATTGCTCATTATTGGTGACTCGTGTTGATACGAGTCCCTGCATCGCATTGGTTCAACTGCGAAGATATCAGAATCTGATTCCTCGTCAGATCTGAAAGATGCCTTTTTGACCGTCTAGCGCGAGAGAATAATTCACAAGTTTAATGATTTTAATGCTTTTTATTTTACATCGATAGATGTGAACGGACTCGATAGCAGAAGTCGGTGACGCCACGAAAGAGCTCTCGACAATTGACAAGCGAATGCTCCGAAGCGAACCTACCGTTGTGAGCGTAACATAACATCACCTGTTTCTTCGCCCACAGAACTAGGATTTTTACAAAATGGCAGAGCAGCAGAACGTGCAGCAGGATGCGAGAAGTCCACAGTGGCCGCACTGGCCGGTGCACTGTACCGACCTTAAGGAGCCGCATGTCATGGCGAACGGCAGGATCGCTGGATACATTTGGCGTGAAGTTAGCCGTGGCGATGTCATCCTCATCGACGGAACAGGAGCCTTGCTGTGGTACGTGAAGGTGCTGGGGATGAAGCACGACAAGAACCACGGGGTATTGATACAAGGAGAATACTATGAAACCCCGCAGACGTTTCGTGAGCGGTTGAACATGGGCGACGTTGAAGGAAACCGACAGCTTCGCCGTCTCCTTACCCGCCCGGAAAGACCGCATCGGCTTGGTGCGCGGGTCGTCAACATGAATAGTAAGTGGACCGGTGACTTCGATGAGGACAACGAAATCTTTTCTACCAACGAGATCACCGAGTTCCCAGCGAAGCGCTTTCGCGGCAAGGCAGTGGTCCTAGATGAGGTGAGTCTTACATGCCCACTGTTCTGAGGTTTTCCCAAGTGAGTGCTTGCACAGTCAGCTTTGATCTGATGGAGCCTGCTTAACCCGTTTTTGCTGTCTTTTTGGCACAGGCGTTCTTCTCTGCGCGGTACCCTTGGGAGGAGTGGGTACCCGAGTATACGAAATTCTGCCGTCGCAGACTCATCCTGGACAGCAGTAACGACGATGGCGTTCCGACTTTCGGCATGCGCAAGGACAGAAACCCTTGGAGGCACCCCTGTCAAGGCCCTACCAATCTTCATATGATAGACAAGGTAAGTCGCAAGTGAGTTACGCACTTTTCATGTGTTGTATTTTGACGCTGACGCTGGTTTGTCTTTGCAGACGTTGGCCACTTTTCAACGTAATGTTCGCCGAATTTTTCATCCTAAAAAAGGTGGGCACCCGCCACACTGACATATGTACGAGTGCATATTGTTATATTCATATTCTTATATTCATATTCTTATTGCACAAAAAACATGCCAGTTACCTGAGGCTGTGATTCATGCTAGGCTGCCTGTGAAGCTAGGCTCTGACAGTGGAATCCTTTAACGTTGACTCAGCGTCCCGGGTTTGCGAATGGCTTTTGGCCTTCTTATTGTGCAGGAGCAGCACCACGCGGAACTAGAGCCGTGAGGCGGAACGTCGCCGATGCGCGCACAGGGGTGCATGTGCAGCGCACGATCCACCGCCCGGGACGTGTAAAGTGGTTCTCCATGCACATACAAGGTAGGCATATCAGCGCCGCCCGCCCCTCGAGCCAAGGGGCTCATTGAGCAGCGCGCCCCATGGCTCGTTGGTTTGTGTATCAATAGATTTCCAATATTTATGAATGCTTGCAGTTTTCTACGTAGCTACAAGTAAGGCGTTATAATATTTGCTCTTGCTTGCTGTGAAAGGAGGACTAAAGTGATATATTGTGAAATATTCCGCGTTTTACTGTACGTAACAATCGGCCTTTGACGTGTTTCTAGAAATATCCCCAAAAATTGGGTGTCCCTTTATCGAGCACTTGTCACCCACCATTGCATATGGCCACGATTGCACACGGGAATATGAGATAGATAAGTCTCACCCAAATTCAGCTGCTGACAATTCAGCTTGGACGTTCTGGAACAAGTCATGTAGGCCGAGCACTTTCAGGATTTGCGTGCGGAGAGAAGCTCGAGTACTCGCAGTCAATGAGCCAGCCACTGTAGGCTGAGCAGGTGGGAGAATGGACTCCTTTAGCTGTTCTTTGAGATTTTCTATGACACCATCTTTGCTGCGCACTGCCCGAGAAAGTGAGGACTTCTCTCGTTTGAGGTCAGCAATCTGCTCTAAAAGGGCCTGTTTCTCCGTCTTAGAACTGGTTGAGATCGCCTCCTTCTCATCCTCTAAGGACTTGATTTTGGCTGCATCCTCCGTTTGTCGTTTGACAAAATATTCCACATCAGAAATGTAATGTCCCGCCATGTATTGTAGGACATGGGCGTCTTTATAACAGACACCGGGCTGCGTGTTCTTCGATTTCTTGCAATCACATGTCCCTGCGGCTTTCCATAATGCTGTTCCGTAAGGTTTCAAAACATCGAATTGCGCGCGTTCGGAATAAGACAGTGCCGCTCTCACTCCTAGGCTGTCATATCGTGCCGTTGACGGATCATCTCGCTTGAACTGCCGGCCACGACCGCGTATGGCGTTCGGATCTAACGGCGGTGGCGGTGGAAGCGGCGGAAGGCGCGCTTTGAGCCAGTCCAGCCCTTTCATGAAAGTATCACTAGGACCTGTTGCTGTGGTGGTAACGCTAGCCGCCGCTACTGGATTTGTAACTCTGGCCACATTCGGAGAAGCGTTTTCATCGACAGACGCCATCGTACGGACGTAGCGCGCAGACTATTCTGAAACGCGGAGAACGTCAAGTCATGTCTGCGTCCCCATACCCAAGCGCAACGTCTTCAAACAGATGAGTATGAAGTAGCTTGAAAATTCCAAGGCGTACCACTTAACGGATGCTAGGCCACTTCGAAATAGAGAATTAAATGTCGAGAGAACAAACTGGGAACAACGTTAACGTGCAGGCAGGTAGATAATAACGACGGGCTCGTTTATTTTTTCTAGAGAGACAGAGCACCGAGAACTGAAATTGAGTTAGAGAACCGTGTTCGTTCTTATCACGAACGCACCAGGTTTCTAAAAAGATAGCGCACCCAACTAAAAGTGAACACTGTCGCAATGCTTCGCATCATTAGCGGCTATGCAGTCGCATACCTTTCGTATACATATTCGGTCGCGTATGTTGAGCACGCGCTGATATCCCAGCAACTTCGAACCAAGCGCTTTTGTAAAAGCTTGTTAAGTACCTCAGCAGAGCTGCTCGTAGACTGCCGCGGACTGAGTTTGAAAAGTCTTTTTGTGCTTGAGAGCGCTGACAAGCGCTATATACCTCGAACAGAGTCGACAACAAGGCATATCCAATATATCCACGTTATCTGCGTTGACTTGACTTTTCAGGTCGCTGGATACTGTTACGTGCGCCAAGCATACGTGGCATTTTCGATATGCTTCGCCTGAGAAAGAACGCATGCCCGAAGAAACATGCACGTCAAGCTAATATACTCCAGCACTCCACAAACCTAAGGACTGCACTGTATTCACTCAACGCACCTCTCAAGCAAATATAAATACTGTGCGCTGTCTGCATACTGGGATATTAAAATACCTTCACTGAAAGCACAAGTTAATGCGCTAAGAAAAACAGCGACAGCCCATTCTGTAACTTAGAAAATTTTGAAGTTTGTCACTCTTGACATCTGTCCTGTCGTCGCTTCGGATAAATGATAGAGGGACTTTTAGTAAAAGCCTCGATAAGCATCGACAATGTATCATCGATCAACTATAGATAGTTGATCGATGACTGTTCCGAAGGGCAAGCTTTGGGAAGAAACCTCCATCCAATCAGGTTTTAAATTAACTTTAAAAATTACGTCGGACATATTATGAACTTGTTCTAAATGGATTCGCTCTCACAGAAATAGATACGGAACGGGATATTAAATCTATCGGATGACAATGCGCCATGTCTACTCTACTACTTCAATCTGGTGACCTGACGTGCAATGTGACGCGCTTGTGAAGAGGGTATCGCAAAATTAAAAATCTGGAGATGCTCTTCTCGTCGATTTCTGATGGCGTCGTAAATTAGATTCGCGTGACACAGCCTGAATCAGATCGGGTCATAGCATTTCACATTATTCCCGATTTAAGCGATTTAGGGGGGGGGTGTTAAGCGTCATGGTGCGTCTCCCTACGCCTCTTTTCGAGCTCCTCTGCTTCTCCTCATCGGCCTCAAAGGCTCTCAGAGGTTCCACCGCCTCCCTTGCCCTCCAGGTCTTCTCGAGTCCGCCACTGGCTGTGACTGTGTGGTAATCCCTTCCACTTGGTCAACCACTCCTGTACTGACCCGCCAGTTTTCCCGCCTAGCTTTCTGAAGCGCGTGCGAATGATGCGCTCCACCTCGCGCTCCTTCTGCCCTTCTACCATTACTGGCGGTGGTGCCATCTCCTCCCGTCTGCTAACAAAGTGATCTGCGCCTGACTGTACTGGGCTGAGTGGCTACTGCCCGGAGCTTCAGTACTGTTACAAGTACCGTAGTAAAATAGACGTAGCCGGCATTAAACTTGGTCATATAGATCAAACCACATCTCAGAAAATTCATTTATGACCCTTTTGAATTTCTGAAAACGTGTATACATGCCACCATCAAGTTTAAGGTGGTGTATTTTGAGCGCGCTTTCGATGGGTAAAATGCCTGAAAATAATTTATTTTGCTCAGTACTGTTACAAGTACTGGACACTATAACCCTTGAGAGACCCTCATGCGAGGCCTTGGAGGTCAAACCAACCATCATGTTTCGATATTGGAAGGTATTGAAGATATCTAGCGAGTCACTTGCGTGATTGATATGAATTTGGGCCCGCGCGGTGATGGAATATGACCCACACCCGCCAGAAATCCGAAATTCGCTTTTTTCAAGGACGAAAATTATTGAATTGGCTCCGCGCGAACGTGTGACATAAGAACATAAGTCACAGTATGGCGGTCGTGAAGGCTTCTAAAATTCGATATACATGTATAGATGACAAATTTACTTGCTCATGGCCTTTCCATATGCATAGCATGCATTAAATGCGTCATTCCTATCGCCAAGCGTGGTTGTTGGCGGCCCCTCAAACATATCATTTTCCGCACACCCAAACCCAAACCCTAAACAGCCATAACTTCCTCAATACTTGGAACTGTGTGACCTATAAAGTGTTATGTGACATTTGTGTACATTATGCACGATAGGAATGTAAAAAATCTGTATGTGTATGGCTGTAACACCCAAATTTTGAGCCAGGACTGATTTCAGCTCCCCTGTAGTGCCCCCTCCCATGCTAAATTCCCCGAAAATTATTTCCCCCTACATTATGCCACAAAATTAGTTTCTCGTAGTCCAAAATATTATTTTGAATCATGTTTGGGCGATGTACGGCGCTTGGGTACCCGTTGGGATGATTACGAGCATGCTACTTGTGTATGCGTACTGGTACTCTGTCTACCAGGCCCTGGCACCTTGTCTCCACCACTCAATCATGCACCTTCATTATCAACCATGCCCAAATCAGTACGTCTCGTAGTCCGAATTATCATATCAAATCATGCCCGTGCGATATATGGCGCTAGGGCGCCCGTTGGGGCGATTCCTAGCATGCTACTTGCGTACGCGTACACCTGTGCTGACAGCGAGGTCTTAGCGCATGACCGACACTCAGCCATGCATCCCCGACAACCTATAGGCCCAGTTTAATGCTGGTTATAGTCCAAAATATTATTTTGAATCATGTTTGGGCGATGTACGGCGCTTGGGTACCCGTTGGGATGATTACGAGCATGCTACTTGTGTATGCGTACTGGTACTCTGTCTACCGGCCCTAGCACCTCGTCCCCACCACTCAATCATGCACCTCCATTATCAACCATGCCCAAATCAGTACGTCTCGTAGTCCGAATTATCATATCAAATCATGACCGTGCGATATATGGCGCTAGGGCGCCCGTTGGGGCGATTCCTAGCATGCTACTTGCGTACGCGTACACCTGTGCTGACAGCGAGGTCTTAGCGCATGACCGACACTCAGCCATGCATCCCCGACAACCTATAGGCCCAGTTTAATGCTGGTTATAGTCCAAAATATTATTTTGAATCATGTTTGGGCGATGTACGGCGCTTGGGTACCCGTTGGAATGAACATTTGCATGCTACTTGAATCACGTTGGATCGCTTGGAATATAATAGGTTTTCACATGGAAGGTGGAAGTTTACAACAATATATACAATTGGTATCATGATACCAAATTGTTCCATGATATGTGAGTGATTAGATATGATGTCTGCCTTCAATTTGAATACTTTCCCACTTGATTCGGCGGTGTGGTGTGCCTGAAAAAAATTATTGAAAGAGGCATGTCATTTTCGACATATTTGTCAAGCAGGTAATCCGGAAAATCACTGCCCATTGTGTTATATACGTCCAGTGAGAAGCCTCCAAGTGGAATATCGACCAATGGAGCATATGGCAAATTAGTTTAGGTCATAAATGTGCCAAGATATGGATGGTAGCCCAACCGAACCAACGGAGATGCCTGAAAAAATTCGCGGGGATTCAGTACTTGTAATAGTACTGAACACGATTTCAGTACTATTACAAGTACTGCCGGGCAGTAGCCATGAGACTGTCTGCAGTGAAAGTGTCATGTACCTTCCAGTGCACGGGCAGATCCAGTCTGTAGGCTGACGGGGCTCCTCGGTCCTGTACTGGCAGTTCTTGCTGTCGATCACTGTATAGACACTCTACTACTCGCAGAGGTCCGTGCCGCAACTTGCGCAGCTTGGGTTTCAAGCCCCTGTCACCGGGCAACGTCAAGTGCTGTCCATCCACCCACACCTGATCATTCACCTTATACTGTTGGAGACGGTGCCGTGCATCGAACTGCTCTATCATACGCTGCTGAGCCAGTTGCAAACCTTCTCGTGCCGCCTGCAGCTGCTGCGCGAACTGCTTGGCCAGCTGGTGAGCGGTACCCTGCTTGTCCGCTGCTGTGCGACCTCCCTTCCTCCTCTTTGCGCCTCCCTCCAGAGCTGCGTCCATGAAGAGGTCCAACTGAGTCGCTGGCGCATGTCCATACACCAGTTCGAACGGTGAGAACCCTGTCACTGCCGACTTGGAGTCGTTGATGGCGTACTCCACTGGAGCCACCCACAGGTCCCAATCCTCCTGGTTCTCTGCCACGTAACAACGCAGCATGCGCTCCACAGTGTGGTTACTGCGCTCAGCCTGGCCATCACTCTGCGGGTGATAAGGGGTGGTGCTGGCTACCTTCACGCCCATCAGTCGCATGAACTCCTGAGTCAGAGCGTCTCGAAAGCGCGGGTCCCGGTCGCACACAATCTTCATCGGGGCTCCGTGCAGTCGCCACACTGCATCCATGAACATTCTGGTCACCACCTCCGCTGAGCTATCGTTATACGCCATTGGAACCACGTGCACCATCTTACTCAGTTTACAAGTAAAGGTGGCGAAGGCATTCACACCTCTCTCTGTCGTGGGGAGCCCAGTAACAAAGTCTATACTCACCACTTCCCACAATCGACTAGGCACAGAGTGAGGCTGTAACAGGCCTGCTGGGTATCCTTGGCGCGGCTGGGTTTGTGCCAGGGAACAATAGCCCGGCCAAGCCATTCGATTGGCATATTGTATTTATGCATACTGGGGCAGTGAGATGGCAATGGGCTCGGAAGGGGACTCCCGAGCCATTGACCTCGTACTATGGGGAGCGAAAGCCTGGACTTGATTATAGCTGGCAGCATATTATCGTACACCCTTCTGGTGCGCTACGCCGCTGGGAGCGTAATAGGGGCGGCGGCTGGTTTCTAGAAGACGCCACTCAGTTGAAGGCGCCGGTAGCGCCATTCTCATTACCGATCAGCCGCGTTGGGATCGCGTACTGGAATCCGACGATTGTGATTGACGATGACGAATATCGTGGAATTCCCTACAAGGGGCGTAAGCCTATACACTCAGCGCCTACGAACAGTGAAGATTCGGGTACAGGCGCTGTGTCCTGGAGTAAGGAGAAGTTACCAGATTCTGATGACAATGATGACGCAGGTGTCACTAACAGTAAGGAGAAGCTACCAGATTCGGATGACAAAGATGACGCGGGTGTCATATATGACATGGACACTGCCAGTCCGAAATGGGAGCCAACTTCGCCTGAATATGATGACACCGAGGATGACGTCAGCGAGTTCGATGACTTGGTAGCTGACGATGCTGAAGAACAAGCTGAAGCTCGAAGGTTGAAGAGACTGGGACTGCAATTGATCATGGATGAGAAGGGTGAACTTCACTGGGTACCAAAGGGCACCTCCCCGACCTCACCTGTTCAGCCCGATGATCAGCCTATTACCGAGCAGAAGTCTGAGGCCATATCTGAGGATGCCCCAGCCTCTGTGGTGGAAACTGTTCATGTACCACCAAAGAAACCATATGGGTCGGATACTGGATTGACTTCAATGGTTGAGAATAAGGCTGGGGTGTCTGAAGAGACGAAGAGGCAATCTAGGAAATATCCGAGATGTTGGACACATGATTATATCACTCATTTGAAATGCACCATGAGCAGTGACAGTGATGAAGAAGAAGTGCTGGACGTGGCTCCTCGTAGGAAGAAGGCAAAGATCAGCAAGGGACAATGAAATCAACTGTCTTGATTAGGATTGTCCAAATGCAGATTCTCTGATTAGGATTTGTATAGGTGGCAGATGATGATATGCCAGCCGACATGGGACAGATCGATTAGAGATATGAATTGCGCGCCTTGAAAGTATAAGACATGAATATTGCCCAAGCATCTCACGGAAAATATCATGAACCGCGAATCCTTCAGGAAGCTGGGACCTCGCTGGCACGGGCCCTTACCCATCACCGAGAGGTTCTTCAGTGACCAGCAGCGAGAGCTACCCGAAATTGACAGAGGTGCTCCGGTGGCTTACCGGCTCAAGTTACCCCCTAAATGGCGTATCCACGATGTTTTTGCGCAGCATCGCCTCAAGGAATACCGCACTGCGGATGAAGCCTTTGCGCTGCGTCGACAAATACCTACTCCTGCCAAGGTTCTCGTGGATGGACAATCCCAGACCCATGTGTCTAAGATTCTGGCTCGAAGAGTGAAACCTATGAAAGGAGGCAAGGAAGTAGAAGAATTTCTGGTTCGCTGGACTGGGTACTCTAATGCTCATGACTCCTGGAAGACCCGTGAGTCGTTGAACTACGGGGGTGAACTCGAACAGCTCACGGAGTTCGAACAACTGAGACTATCACGAGAAGGACAAGCCCGGGAAAAAGCCTTACAGGAGGTCAGAATGCAGCGGAAGCAAAGGCGGGAACGCGCCGGAGCTCTAACTTTCCTGGATACTTCTGATGAAGGAAAACTCACTTCTCTGGACAACTGCCTACCTTGGGAACAATACTGTCGCTCCGCTGACGCCTTTGTGACGCATCTAGCTCTTCTGGACTCTGGGGTCTCGACACGCGAGTTGCGACTACTAGTACTTTTCAGTGGTACAGGAAGTGTGGAGAGAAGTTTCATGTCATGTTATCCGAAGAGCACTGTGGTCACCGTCGATCATGATCCTCGCTGGCAACCTACCTACGCTGAGAAGGTTCAGGACTGGGACTTCAAGCGTTACGCACCTGGTTACTTTGACGTCATCTGGGCTAGTCCACCGTGCACCGAATACAGTCAGGCTAAGACCACTGGGGTGCGACAACTGCGACAGGCTGATGCTTGTGTACGCCGAACGCTCCAAATTTTTGACTTTCTCAAACCCCAGCATTGGTTTATGGAAAATCCGATGGGCAGGTTTCCCTTTGCGCTGCGATTTCGACCCGTAGTTCGCCGGTTACCTACCCCGTTGTATTGCTCTTACTGTATGTATGGCACTGGCTATCGCAAGCCTACTTGCATCTGGACGCAGTCGCCTCCTCCAGTGGATCTACGGTACTGCACGATGGATACTCCTTGTCTCTCCACTCTTCCAGGGCTTCGTGGCTTGGTGGGGCTGCCTTAGCCGATGACGCTGAGCCTGATGCTTCATCATTGCCAGACTTGGACGGTGATCCTCCGGACTCAGATCGGGTGGTTATGGCTAAACGCCACGCCTCGTCGGGACTCAGTGAGGGATGCCGAGCCTTAGTCCAGTCATACCAGACCCACTCCGACTCTTCGGGTGAAGGGACTACTGCGCAGATGGCCTCCTTTCCCTTCAGAACCTCCCTCTGGGTTGCTATCAAAGCTTCCCAGCCCTCCTCTTCCCAACTCACCACTTCACCTCGAGCTGCTGCCAGAGCGACGGCCTTCTGACGCTCTTCTGGGAGGCACTCAAAAGCCTGGTCTCGCAGAGCCTTGTCTTTGAACAAAGTTCTGACAGCCATCCCTTCTGTCAGCTCAGGCTCCAGAGCTGATACTCGAGAGGCAGGCCCCTCATCTACAGCCTTCCCTTTTGCTGCCTTGACTGCCCTCTTCTTGGCTAACTGCTTCTTCCGCCTCCGTTGCCGCAGGGTAGAAGTCTTACCGTGGCGGGCCGGCCCGGGGCCGCAGAAGCTCGCTCCGGGCCGAAACCGGGCCGAAGGGGCTTTCGCCCCCGGGCCGCACAAAAATATGAGCCGGCCAAACTTCGGCCAAAAATATAGGCATTTTATGCCACTTTTTATCAAACCCCCATACTTAATTTCAAAATTTCGCGCCTGCGGCGGGCATTGTTCTTCCTTGACCGTTTTGGCCGAAAGCGGGCCAGCGGAAATATAGTTTACGGGCCGTAAAGAAATTTGGAAGACTTCTACCCTGCGTTGCCGCCTGCTGCTGCCGCTGCTGCTACCTCTGCCTCTACGCCTGCTGCTGCCGCGGCTGCCTCGCTCCGGGGAAACTGTAGAATCGCTGGAGTCACTGGACCCGCTGCTGTCGCTGCTGGGAGGGAAACGAGGAATTGGTGAGAAGCCTGGGGGATATGCCAATCCGCATCTGGGTATTTCCTCCCACTGCGGCACGGATGGTTGCCTCTGGGCCTCTGCTGGAGCCGCTGAGAGTGCTGTGAAGCGTTCCGAGAGTGCTGAGAAGGTGTTGCGGGTGGGGGTCGCTCCTCTTTCCTTAACACGTGCTCTGCCAAAGTTCACTCATGCAAAGAGTTTCTTTGGTAGCCCTTCCTGGTGTAGCAGAGTCCCGTGTTTAAGGGCACGCCTGTATTCCCTCTCTGTCACTCCGGCCTGTAACACAGCCAACTCCTGCGGGGAGGCCGGATGCCAAATGATCTTCCCGCTCCGGGTGCGTGGTTCATTGTAGAACCATTGCGTGAGAGTCTTCTTTTCCTCAGCTGACAGTGCAACTATCTGCAACCTTACGGGGGCTGAAGCCTGCGATTCCGCGCTGTCCCCACTGTGGTCGCTCCACGCAGTGCTGGTTCCCTTTATCCATCTGATCACCCGGACCTTCTGGTCCTTCCCGCACTTGCTGTACGCACGGTCCAGAGCTATTTGCTCTGGCGACCGGAAATCCTTCCTTCGGTCTGGCGATCTCTGCCTGTCCCCCTGAGGAACTGAGGGTTGCCCAACTGGCTGAGCCTGCCGAGCTGGCTGAGCTGGAAGCTCTGATGCCTGGAGACGGGCTGATTCTCTCAAAGCTCTGACAGACCGTGCTCCTTCCTTCAGCTGCGGTCCAACTCTCTCCAGGGCAGCCACCAATTCCCGGCTGGCCAATTCCCCTCTGGCTTCCATCGCTGGGCGCGGTGTCGCTGGAAGGGGTAGTGCTGGAAAGTCCTCTGCAGAGACACAGGATCAGGCAATACAAAGTCCGCGTGTTGCAAGGCTGATGCTGGCTGAGTCAGGTTCTCGCCAGAGCCTCCGGCGCTCAGGACAGGTGAGGGATTCTGATCGCGAATCGCTGGAACTGCGCCTGCTTGGGCGACTGGGGCCACACCTGCCTTGGCCGCTAAAGCAGCGTTTGCTGACTGTCCCGGCATTGAAGGTGAGGATGCCGAGACAGTCGAGCTAGAGGACGCTTGACCAGTCGCAGTCTGACTGACAGCGGCTCTGCTGCGCTGGATCAGAAGCTCAGTACGTTCTGGTCTCTTCCTGGTTCGTTCAGCGCGCCCCTCGCTGGTTACAGCCAGTCCTTCCAGCGTCGTCGTCGAGCCAGTTCGTGTGTCGGTAACAGCCGTAACTCCAGACACCGATGGCGTTGTAACAGCCGTACCTTCAGACACCGATGACGTTGTAACGACCATATCTCCAGACACCGATGACGTTGCGACAGCCGTATCTCCAGACACCGATGACGTTATAACAGCCGTATCTCCAGACACCGATGACGTTGTAATAGCCGTATCTCCAGACACCGATGACGTTGAAATTTGGCCAGAGCCTCCGGCGGAAAGGGTCGACGTGGGGACCCTATCCCCCACCATTGGGCAAGTAACAACAGTGGCACTTCCAGACACCGATGACGTTGAAATTTGGCCAGAGCCTCCGGCGGAAAGGGTCGACGTGGGGACCCTATCCCCCACCATTGGGCAAGTGACAACAGTGGCACCTCCAGTCACCGATGACGTTGGAATTTGGCCAGAGCCTCCGGCGGAAAGGGTCGATATGGAGGCCCGATTCCCCGCTTTCGGGCAGGAGGTCGCAGAAACGGATTGTGCTGCCAGTGCTGCCATGTTCATCCGTTCTAAGTCCTGCAGCTTAGTGGCAATCGGAGTGAAAACAGGGGTATGAACAGGGGTCTCCAGTGCCGGAATAACCCCTACTGGCTCACAGGGCAATGTACTCAGTGGTACTGGGCTCACTGGTACTTGCACCACTTCCCCCCCCCTGCCGAGGGGGTAATTCCTGCGCTGGCAACGTGCACTAAAGGTGTCACAGCAGGTGGTAGCTGCACGGCTGCTTCCGTCACTGGAACAGGATAGGACAGGGCCAAATTCGGTGCCACGGACGCCGTGGGGTACGGTGAGAGCTCAGGCACTGGCAAATTCGGCACCGGGGGAGACAGCATACCCGGAGAAGGGTACCCCATTGGTACGCCGTACGCAGCCGCTGGCAACGGAGTGGTATGTGGCCACAAGGCACGTGGCGGCAGTTGGTGCTGCTGACCGTACTGCTGTTGTTGCAGAAAAATTTGCTGTTGAAAATTCCTCTGGTGAGCTAAATCATCACGGGGCTGCGGCTGCCAAAATTGACCGGCTGGCGTTGTCATAATTGGGCTGCCGTTGGAGCTGCGCTCGTCGTACCCACTGTGGGGGCCGGAAAAATCGTACGAATTCCGCTGAAATTGCGGCGGCGCCGTCATAAAATTACGCTGCGGCAGTTCGTGCAAAAATCCGTACGCAGAATTCACATCAAGCTGCTGCGTTGAGCCAACGTACGAGAGTCCAGGTTGCGTGTGCGCAGCCGATTGCGGAAAGGCGTGTGAAACAATTCTGGGGTCGAGCGATTCAGAGTAATTCGCCGCCGAAAGAAACTGCGATTGCCCCGTGGAAGCCGCTACAGCCGTGTGCGGCGGAATTCCATGCTGAAAGTCCATGATTGCGTTGTGAGTGAACGCACGTAAACGGCAGTGAACTCACACAGTACGGGCGATAAATTTTTGCCGATTGACGCCGATTTCGGTTGAACAAAAGGCAGATCCCGCGGAAAGGCACCTGCAAAGACGAATTACATCACACTTGAACGTGTGGTATATGCATTCAGGAACAGTATATGATATATTTTCCGTCGAAATTCGCAGCCCTGACGAAAGGCAGACGCAATTAAGCGTGTTTTACGTCGTTGTCTTCAGAATTCTCGTGGGAACCCGCGGAAAGGCCTCGCGGAGAAGTCGTGTGCCGATAATTGTACACCCGAAGTTTCAGTCGGCACAAACAGGTCGCGTCTAACGCAACCACGCTGATACCAGTTGTTCGGGGGTGCTCTCTAAGAGCTTCTAAGACTACTTACACAATGCAGGGAACCTAGTTCAATCCTACAAAGAGATATATATTGCTGTAAGCATGATACATATATGTGAATCGGATCTTTCTTAAATGTCGGAGTTACAACAGCCAGGTGTGGCTGTTCACAGTAACAAATTCAAAACTGTTTCATTCAGCCTGCTCGGCTGCTTTATGCCATGGTTTCCGATCTCGAACTTTCGAACATAACTCGATGTCGACTCCTGTCAGGTCCCATCATACTTCATGAGAACTCGATCTGTCACATCATAGAATCTGCCGACTAGCCCAGTTATATCATCACTATATTCCGAGCCACTCCATATCACTCTGAATAATTATAACTGTGCTGACTTGGCAATATTGGAGGCCATACCAGCTTTCCCTCCAATTTCTCTGACTGCTGGTTTTCCCACCAAAACTCACTTTCGGGTCAGGTATTTCTGTCAGTCATTTCTGTCAGACCCCCTTGTCATCTGGTCACATAAATGCCTGTCACTGATGACTGTCATCGTACCCGTCACTCGTAGCTCTGACGCGCCATCATACTGTCTCGTGACTTACCCTAGCACAGAACTAGCGAAGATGACGTTTACGTGAATTAAGTATCGCAATCTTCGAGAAGTCTACGCGCTTAAGCTACTGACGTCCTTGAGGTTGCAGGGAGAACTCGCCGCAGAATACAAATGGTACTGCTATTATGAACAAAATATTCAACTCTCAGACCATAAATATATCGGCATCATGAGCCAGTCGGGAGCGAAATAGGTTGTTGAGCTGCCGACTGCCGAGGTCCATAAGAAAAAGGTAGACATTTATCGTCTAAATTCTGGCTTTTGACGAGAAAGACCAGAGTTTAGACGAGCTCCACAATCATCAAGTAACGTAGCCCTCGAATCGAATCGCAGGTAGCCTCACAAAACGCGGCTCGTCTAAACTCTGCGACGAGAGTAGGCTAAACTGGTTTGTCACACTGAACTAGTTCATCCTTATTTCGGGACGTGAAGAATGAGCTCTTAGCAGGGATATACCCGGCTGTCGCGCCTTTTATCAGACAATCACTAATCAGCTGCCATCCACCGTTTCGAGTCAGAATATATGTTACAACTGATAAACACCCTATCAGACGTTATACACGGTTTCATTACTTTTGTATGCACGCCCGCCCAAACACATAGGTCGTGATAGATAGGAACGTCAGTGAGTAAGCGATATCACTGGTGCGTGTTATGTCCGTACAACGCTGGACCATGGCAGTCCTTTGTATTGTTGGCTTTCCAGCAGAGCCAGCCTCGCCGCCTTAGCTACATATCAGCGGCTCAAAAGAGATTCCTCAGCAGAGAGGTCTTGTAGAGGCCGTAACTTTTTGCATTACCACTCTCAAGTGCAGGGCTTTTGCGTTTGCTTCAAGTTGCCTCAACAGTCCTAGTCCTTAAAGTCAGTGATACCTGCATAACCGATAAAGTATATTGCTCACTTCAAACACTACAAAGGAACTACAACAAACAGACCTCACACACTCATACAGGACACACTGTTTCACCAAAGGTGAACTGGCCAAGATTATTCTTTCAAGCATTTCCAGTGGGATCATTCTTTAAAGAGCTGAGAAACACCTTGTTCTGTGATGGCGAACGTCGCCTCTGACTCCGGAAGAAAAGGTGAGCAAATGATCTTGGCCACACGTGACTCAGCTCTTCCTTTCCTGAGATGCAGCCTGTACATGATACTCCACAACACGCTATAAGGAGTGATTGCAGTAACTGGCTGTAAGTCCAGTTTCACAAATTAAATCGTTGCAATAACCACTGAGCAGATGCAGCAAGTAAATTTGGGCCGAAGGTCACCTGGTAGTAGAGGCGTGGGCCATCACATTTCCTCCGACAGGTTTGACCGAATTCGCAGCAGTTGCAAAAGGGCCACCTTCAGGGTTTGCAACGACCTGAGGCACACAGACTAACGTGCTCTAGTTCACACGCAAGGATAATCAAGGCACGGGGTAAATAGTTGGCAGTTATATTGCAGCAGTGCCAGCTGTAGGGAAGTTGAAAGGCGTATACCTGATTGGTTACCAAAACTGCCACGCCAAACTGCAAAACACAGGACAAGGTTAGCCGAAAGGGCACAAATCTTAACTTTTATGGCTCTTTACCGTCGACACAGCAGGTATAGTCATGGCGGAACATACCTCGTCTGCAATCCGCTGCAAAGTTCGAAGAAAACGTCCCAAATGCATCTGCCGACTACTGAGTTCTCCGCGTCCTGTAATCGGATCGATGAGGTAAGTTTGTCGAAATTTGGCCGCTGCACGAATTCAAGCTCCCTGCTGAAACTCGAGACTCGAACGATTTGCTTTCAGCACTCACCGTTGTATTCCGTTCGATAGTTGGCAGTGGCGCTGTCTATGATACATAGAGAAAACCTGGGTACATGAGCGGTTCGTAAAAAAAACTGCCACTTTTATTTTTTCAACGATATTGGATAGCATGAAAACGAAGTCTCTTCTTGCTTCCTTCTCACCGAGATTCGGCCATCATGCCTGCAGCTGCAACTAAGAGCTCGGACTGATGTTCAGTATTATGAGCTCGCGCGTAAGCAACGTTGTCCAAAACGTCTGGACCGTTCATTCCAAACCTGTTTACACGAGCCTATCAGCGAGATTTTGGGAGCATTTTTGCACGTGTCCTTCACTTCATATTTTTTCGACATAAGACTATGACTCAAAGCGAAAAGCTGAACGCGTGCGAGACAAGATGCTAAATAAGAAAAATACACGAGCCGCACAGGCCTGCGAAGTTAAATCCTTTTCCGTGGTCGCAAGCTCTTGTAAGTGTAATGTCTGCTCGGAAAGTTTTATGCGCACACACACACATATGTGCAGTCTTCTGTGGCTACGGGGTGCCAAAGGAGTCGCAAGGACAAGCATACACACACACACACATATATATGCACACCGTTCTGCTATTTGGAGTAACCGTTGCGGCCTGAATGTTCCTTCAGTATCGATGTAAAGTGCCTTGCCTTCGCCACCTCCGTTTTCAAGTGGCATCTGTCAAATGAGCAAACGGGAGTAAGAGACGCCAGCAACACGTCGAGTTCCTCCGAAGCAAAGTAAAAACACGCGCCTGGCATGCAACGCATAAAGCATGGCATAACTGCGTCTTCCCAGTCCGAAACTCTCCGTATATCTCGGTGATCGATCCAGTCTCGATACCCCCTGCAGACAAAAAGAAAGCTTACAAGTCCGGCCTCTTTTAGTTATTGGCAGGGACTTCGTGCAAAAAAATCTCGACAAACCTTGAAGGATATTATCCAGTTCTGATGAGCCTGTGGAAATGTATATGGTATCTCTGCGTGTTTGTTCAACAACAGTCGCGGTTGTGAAACCCATAGGTACCACCGAGCACGCTGCAGAAGTGAAAACTCGTTGTTAGTCCGAGCGAACCAACTTTTAAAAAATAGAACTCTAATATACAAAACGTGCCTGCCCGATGCACCTTTTCCACCTTTGCTTCAGAAAATCCTTTTAGCTTCAAAAGATCTCGCTTTGCACTGTAGGCAACTCCTTCTGCCGTGTGATATCCTTGCTCGGAAAGTTTTTTTATATCTGCTGCGGCGATACCTTGTTGCTGCAACGAGGAATTCCACCGAAATATGGGAATAAGTAAGCAACCCGAATACCCTAGTCATCGTAGCAATCCCCGCAGAATGATATTGATGTACCTCCAGAAGCTGGATTGGGATAGGTCCCGCAGCGACGCCATACTCCTCTTCTTGCTCTTGCTGCTGATCCATCATTGCCTCCATGACTTTCTGTTTTCAGAGGGATACTCTCGAGATAATGCCTGTGAAACACGCTGCCTAACACGATGTATATCGCACAACTGGGACAATTTGTTATCGTTCGCTAGAACACGCCGGGTTTAGCGCTTTAAACGTGAATCCACAGGTAAAGCCTGAAAAATATGTCAACTCAGGGCTGTGTATTCTAGAACTCGCGCGAAACGAGGTCGGAGTAATGGCGGTTTTACTCACTTCGTCGTGCTTCGTGCTTTTATCGTTTCGAAGCACTTCTGCTGCTATCACGTCAGCTAAAGAGAGTTCTTGATCGGACAAAGAGGACATGCGATGGGACATAAGCTCGCTGTCAGATGATATCGAGAGTCGAGAGCTACTGAATAACGTCATCGTCAGCTCTCAGCTGATGCAAAAAATTCAAATTTTGTATTTGGCAGCTCAACTTCGATTGGTCGAGCGTTGAACCTGATGCTAAGTGGGCACTCGGCACGTCGGCCAAGGATGTGCTTTGGATTTTTGGCGTTGGCGGTGGCGGTGGCGGTGGCGTGGCGCGCAAGTTATATCAGGGTGGTGGCGCGCCATGCCGCTGGCGTGGCGCCTAGATTTATTTGGTGCCGCCAACGCTGGCTTGGCGCATGGATTTTAAAATCACGGCGCCAGCGCGCCGGCGCCCTTGTTGTAGAGAGGGGGAGGAGGGGGGAGGCGGGGAGGGGGGGAGGGGGAGGGTGGGGGAGGGAAGTGCGTAGGGAGGGGCAGACCCTAGTCCGATAAAATGTCTTTTTGGGTGTCCGCACCCGACGAATTACTCGGCAATTATACTCATTCAAGTTCAAATTACTCGGTAATTATACCCATTCAAACATAATTATACAAATCCCGAAATTCATGCTGTATCAAACCAAAAATGGAAATCACTTTTCTCCGTCCGTCGTCGTCATTCTCGAAGTCGCGATTGTGGTAATTGTACGAATGTGCAGGGCGTGTGGCAGTGAGGCTTAGGGTGTGTGTGGCGTTGGGGCACACCGCAGTAAGGAGATCAACCTCTTAAGCACAAGGGTCGGCCTCTCGCAGGTCTGCCATCTGCACTACCAGGCTCCCCCAAGGCTCGAGATCTCACATCCATTACCACGCTCAAGGTTTCAAACCTTCCAACACGGTACACTTACAGGTGATGACAATAGGTTTGCCAATTACCTGACAGTTATCGGGATGCCGGCCCGGAGGAAAGGTTTTAAACCCTTACCGCCTCCTCGGAATGCGTAGAGCTTTTGCCCAGATCTCCAACTGCTGCCCGGTCGTGCCAAGCCCAAAGCCAATGCTCTCATGAAATGGATTATACAGATTTCCACCTGTTGCCTGGTCGTACCGAGGCTAGAGCCACTGCTCGGTTGGATAGATTATCCAGGTTCTCACCTGCGGCCTGGTCATACCGAGGCTTAGAGCCAATGCTCAAATGGATTATACAGATTTCCACCTGTTGCCTGGCTGTGCCGAGGCTAGAGCCACTGCTCAAATGGATTATACAGATTTCCACCTGTTGCCTGGCTGTGCCGAGGCTAGAGCCACTGCTCTCTCGGATGGATTACCCAGGTTCTCACCTGCCGCCTGGTCTCGCCAAGGCTGGAGCCACCGCTCTTCCGAAGCTCCCCAACGCTCTCAATCGCTAAGACCACTCGCGTCAGATTCCCATCCGCCCTCGGGTATGATCGTCACTTCGGCTCGTACTCCCGCTAACGCTATCGGTTCCGGTTCAAACTCGGGCAGGTCACTCTCAACAACAGCTGACTGGACTAAACCGCTCATCTCGCTTAGATCTTCCCTGACAAGCAGTTCAGACAGGAACGCATGCACCTCTTCATGTAAGGTCAGGTTGTGGAAAAGCTGTTTTAACAGTGCTGAAGGAATCCCATACAAATTCTCTCGCGCTCCCATGCCCTTCGCAAACACACCTCCGGCTCTCATCGCGCGCCCTCCTTGCGCGACCTTCTCGTGCCTACCGTGTTGCCGGAAGAACTCGCAAGGCGTGTCGGCATCGCACACTCGCACGGGTGTGTGCAACGGAACGTTGGTCCAGATGTGCGTGGGCTTTCTGTATGCGGTCCCGTATTTACAGTATGTGACGAGGTGCGGAGCTGGTAGATTGCTCATGCATCGACGCGTGTGCAAACCGTGGGGCTCTCTTCCCTTCGGGTTCTCAATGAAGCATGCTTCGGGCCTCAAGTACCGGATGATCTCCAATGTCCTACGAACTCGCCTGTCCGCAGCGCGCAAATCTCGGATGCCTACTGTTTTCGCTTGGCTGTACTCTGTACAAGGTGGGCTAGCCCAGACTACGTCGAAGTGTCCTGGTCTGAACTGTCGGTAGTCCCATCGCATGATATCCTCGCAATGTGTGGGGCCCCACTTGGGCTGAATGTCTACGGCAACTACTTCGCTGTTGGGAAATTGCTTAGTAAACTGCCTCTCGACTGACCCGGTCCCACAGAACAATACGAGAATTTTAGACTGGCCGACTGGCTCCTTCTCAAGTGCTGCGGCTCCGTTGACTGGCGGCAGGGTGCCCTGAGCAGATACTCTCGCGAAAGTTCCTACTTCCTCATCAAACCTCTCCTCTGGCACCCATGGCATTGCGCCGTCTACCTTGAGCTCCTCCGAAAGTGTGGTCCACATTGCTCCTGCGGATTCGTCGCGCCTCTTACGGACCCTAAGCTTCTCTCGCTCCACTCTCTTAGCCTCGATCCTCTCAAACTCCAACAACGCCCGGTTGGGAACGCCGGGCCTGCCGGCTCCGTCCCACTCCAGATCCTCTCGGGTCTTCCACTCGTTCTCACTGCGGGGCATCCCTGTCCACTTGACTAGGTACTCCGTCCATCTCCTGCCCTGACGCTGGCGCGTACGCGAACGCTCCACCCTCTCGACGTGGGTTTCCTTGCGCCCACTGACGTCCAACGGAGGAGGGGGGATCTCCTTAGCTCTCTCGACAAAGCGGCTACTCGACTCCACCGGCGTGAAACTGAAGACTCCGGGCGGCTGCGCAACGCTCTCACCCAAAAGTTTTATGGTAAATTTCAAGCGATATAATGGATAAAGGGAAGACAATTTTGAAATTATTCACGAGAATTTTGTGTTAGAGCGGGCTCTCACGACATGGGGGGGCGAAAGCCGACATCTGGCGTACCGGCAACGAGTCCGCAGCACGAATCGAAGCAGCGGAGATGAGCCTGGAGATACTCATCAGCACAGCTCATGCTGCGCTGAGAGCACAAAGGCTAGCACGAAGGCAGGGGGCGGCCCTGCCGGAATGCATCGGTGACGACGAGTCCGCATCGCGCTTATTACGCCGCAACAGAGCCTAACGCATCTGGCTCTGCACGCGACTCGAGCAGCTGCAGCAGCGGCAACGGTGTGCCTTCCCGCATTTGAGCGGGCTAGCACGACAGCACCGGGCTTGGCGACTTCATCGACGTTTCCGCTTTCTTCATCCACGCGTGGCACCGCCTCATCGCAGGGGCCAAGCGTCAGGACCCTCGGGAGAACCACGCAGCGACAGAATGCGAAGGAGCGCGCTGAGCGGAGAGATCCGCCAGCGACGACGGGGTTTTTCACGACTCCTTCCGTTTTGCCAACAGTTGTGCCAGGAGCATCTTTCACCTTTGGCAACGCCTCTGGAACAGTGAAGTCCAGAGACTTCGCGCAAACCGCGGCGCCATCCTGTGGTGCAGCGGTTTCGGACTCAACGTTTTCGGACATCGTTCAGCGTGCACCGTCTGGCACACCGCCTTCTCCTGGTGAGAAACGTAGTGGTAAACCGGCATCGGTGCCGCCTAGCCCACCGAGAACGAGCAAAAAGGGGAAAGCAGCTGCGCAGGGGGACTCGCAGGACGAGGACATCGCCGACCTCGAGTACGAGGACCCCTGGCATGAGGCGGACGGCTTGGACGTGGAGGTCTATGACCAGCACGTCTGATAGCCGGAACTCCGCCAGCTACATTTCCCTGGCGCGCCTTCACTCAGCGCGCATTGTGCAGGACCTGCTGGGAGCGAGTCAGCGGCCGACGAGTTTGGCAACCTGGCGGGACAGGCACGACAGAGCCGGCAACCGCTTTTCGTCCCCCACACCACGACGCATCTGGGGGTTTTCAGCGGCGGCAGCGGCGTGGTCACTAGATTGGCGCATCTACATTTGACCACAATATCTGCTCAACATCTACCCTCTGCAGATCTTGCTCTCGTTGGAGCACAACTTGTGCTTTTAGAATAGCATTTATCCTAGGATATGCACCCCCACCGGGTCGCATGCTGGGAGTCAGACCCCATTAGGGGCTCCACTAGTAGACGGCCTCACTTGGCATCGGACAAACTTGCTTGCCTGCGTGGTGCCAAATAAACAGTGGGGGCATCTTTAACCGCGTGTCGCCCGTGCCGTCTGAACTGCAGCCTCCCGTTATGAGGCAGGGCTGCAGGGAGGGTTTTAACTTTTGCAAGTGATAACTGCCTGGGACATCTGTAGATAGGTAGAAATAAAGGGGCAGGCTTGACAGCTGTGCACCTCCTAACATCACGTCTCCGGTAGGAGTATGTCACATTTTTTCTTTTTTCTTTTTCTCCACCGGCGAAAGCCGGTCCGCGGTGAACACATCGTGCACTTTCCACTGCTTAGGCGTCTACAACCTATAGGCCGACGGTGCGCCCCTATCGCTCGCGGGGAGGGCCATCTGCCTGTCGCTGTGAAAGACTTCCAGCACCCGAAGGGGTCCGAGGCGCTTCTTAAGCAACTTCTTGTGCAACCCGCGGTCGCCCGGCTGGGCGAGGTACGTGGCGTCTACCCAAACCTCATCAGACACCTACTGCGTAACTCCTGGCCTTGTGACGCGCGTCGTACTGGGCGATCTGCTGCCGCTGAGCCAAGAGCAGCTTCTCCCTAGCGAGCTGCAACTGGCGAACAAATTGGCGGGCTGTCTCGTGGGCTGTACCCTTTTTTACTGCTGCGCCCCTCCCCCCCTTAGCTCGGCGTCTCCGTGATGCGAGTGCTGCCTCCACGAAGAAGTCTAGCTGAGAGGCCGGAGCGTGACCGTACGTCAGTTCAAAAGGGGTGAAGCCCGTGACGGCGGAACGAGAGTCATTGATGGCGTACTCGACCGGGGTACACCACAAATCCCAATCGTGCTGGTTGGCGTCGACATACGCGCGTAACATACGTTCGACCGTGTGGTTTGTGTGCTCTGCCTGCCCATCACCTTGTGGGTGGTACGGCGTGGTAGAGGCAATCTGGACTCCCATCAACCGGTGTAGCTCGAGATGCATTTCATCTCTGAAGCGGGAGTCTTGATCACAGACGATCTTCATGGGAGCGCCGTGCAAACGCCACACTTGGTCGAAATACATGCGCGCGATCTGAGCAGCCGAGCTGTCAGCGTAAAGCATGGGGACTACGTGCACCATCTTGGACAGCTTGTCCGTGAAGCCCTACAAAATAGGGATTATTCCAAAGGCTTGGACGGCACCATTCCGGGCGCCCGGAACCGTCCTGAAAATATTTGGTAAAATTCCAAGCCTTTGGAAACCGCCAGGAATTGCAAGGTGAAGCTTTGGGGTTTTCCCTAGGAGTCCTATGGGGTTCCAAGCCGATGGTCCTACGGGGTTCCAAGGGGCTGGACCGAAATTTGTTAGTCCAATGGGTCCTGGTCGATTCCAAGCCGTTGGACCTATGTCCTCGGATTACGTATGACCGAAGTCGTCGGTCCAAGGCGGTTCCAACGGTTTGGAATTCATTTTGGACAATTCCAAGCCTTTGGAACTTTCCAGTCTGAGGTCGGCAGTCTGAAATCGGAGGTTCAACGGCTTGGAACCCCATTGGACCGGTCTCCGCGCAGCACGGGCGTGGTTTCAAAAGATTCCAAGCCTTTGGAACTTGCTAGTACGAGTAATGAAGCTCGAACCCGGAGGCTCAACGGCTTGGAACCCCATTGGACCGGTCTCAGCGCAGGACGTGCGAGGGTTTCAAAAGATTCCAAGCCCTTGGACCTTGTTAGTACGAGGAATGAAGCTCAAACCCGGAGGCTCAACGGCTTGGAACCCCATAGGATCGGTCTCTGCGCAGCACGGGCGTGGGTTTCAAAAGATTCCAAGCCCTTGGAACCCCATAGGCCCAGTCTCTGGGCAACACGGGAGCGTGTTCCGAAATTCCAAGCCCTTGGAACTTCCCGATCTGAGAGCGGAACGCTATGAGCAAGTGCTTGATATATAGACTGATAATTCTCTGGACCGATCATTCTTGCTACGTGCAGTTCAAGACCGTCCAAGCCTTTGGAACGATTATGGAAGTGATATCTTATGGGGTCCAGGCTTAGTCCAATGGTTTGGAACCGCTTCGGAACTTGCGTTTGACGGATTCCAAGGCGCATCCAAGCCTTCGGAACCCCTTTGGAACTCCAGGTAAGTTAGTATTATCTGTACAATGCGTGTTATATATTACAGTATATTTACAACTGGTAGGTTCTGACTTGGCAGCACGTGGTGCTCAACGAGACCGATACACTACCGCCTCGAGCGAGGCAATAAGTTAACTAATCTTCGTCATCAGAACTACTATCGCCGATGTCGCCGACAAAATCGACGTGGCGGTCAAGCACGACGGCAAGCACGTCTGTCCGATGTCGAATATTTAATGGAACCTTGTTACCGGTATACCGTGCAAGCCGCAAAGGCTTCCATGGAATGGGCGCCACGACCACTTGATTGTTGATGTCCTTCGCTTCGATGAATGCATCTTTGGTTTCCCATGGCATATCGGTGCGCAGGTAGATGTTTTGCGTGACCGCATCGGAAAGAGCAGCTTCGAGGGGAAACCATCTACACTTCACAAGAATATATGTGTCAGTGTGCACGACAAGCTTGACGACCTTCAGAATTTCGCCATACCTGCCATCAGAAGTGAAAGAATCATGAACACCTGCAAATCGAGATCTACAAGGACGCTTTGGTGCCATTTTGTCCTTAATGACTTCCGGATGCATACCCGCTTCGATCATCCCGTCGTGCAGGTGCTGCAACTCCCTCACTTCTTTGTCCGTTCTCATCGCTGGCTCTTCACCTGCAAACATCATAAAAAACACGATACAGTTGAAAGAATATTGTGTAAAACCACGAGTACACAGGTCCGGCCGTGGGGTGCATGGGTTCCGGGCGTGTGGAATTACTAGCTTTGATCTCTCCATATTTTCCCTATAATGGTCCAACCGGCCGGAACCGGGGCTCCCGACGCCTGGAAGTACAGTCAGAAATATTTTGAAATCTGTCAAACCGTCCGAATACATACTAGGAAGAATGCAGCAGGGATCAGACTTACTTGGATTTTGTTGTAGCATCTGCGCGTAAATCGTCTTCTGCATGCAAGACTCTGCCTTTGTTGTCCCGACAATCCAACATTTGGAACATCCCATCCTCGCGTTTGTTCCATACACGTTCCCCGCTTCGGTCAATCCGACATAATCCTCGAGCACCTTGTACAACTTGACTCGAACGGTGAAAGGCTTGTTTTCGATAACGTCCCACACCCGGCAACCGTTCTTTTCGATGTCAATAATCTCGTCCACGAACTTGTGGTAGAAGAGTTGGGCATCTTTGGGTTTGCCATCAATAATGCCCCAAAGCACAATGAACTCGCTTTTGCCTCGAAGATGTGCAGGGTAATTCACCACTTGGCAGGTTATAGGTGTCACAGATCCCAGTTTATCTTTGAATTTCTCGATGCCGTCCGCGCATAGCACCACAGAGAGGTTGCGCTTGTCCTTGAAGAACTCCGGGTCCTCGAGCATGGTCCTCTGCCAGCTTCGTGAATCTACACCCGCACTAACATGTCTTAGTCCAACCGGTCGGATTAGGTATTCCACACGCTCGGACTATGCTAAGACAACAAAACAGGTTGTTGTAACATATCCATTACGACCAGACTCATATTCCACACGGATGGAACGCCATTCCGGGCGCCCGGAACGTGCCATCCATGCAGATTTACTCGCAATTATCTTTGTTAATCTACATCCGCAAAATTCCAAACGGCCGGAATGCCCGGTCCACACGTTTGGACTATACCAAGACAACCAAAATGGGTGTTGTGACATATCCAAACGGCCGGACGCATGTTCCATCCGGGTGGAGGCATGGATCCGGGCGCCCGGAATAGGCAATCCATGCAGTCTAATTGACAGTGTTTACTCACCTAATATTCCAGTGCTTCTGACGATCGGCTCATCCAAGTCAACTTTCTCCCATGAACGTGCCATCTGGGCCTGCACCGGATCCATGAAAAGGGCCTCCGGTATCCTTGTCCACGGCCACCAGCGGAAAACGCACTTGGCCCTTCCGGGTTCCCACTTGCCATCGACCATTGATGGCTCCTTGAACCGGCCGTGGTTGCATTTCGGACACGTCGGTGCCTCTTCGGGAAGCAGATCTTTGAAAAGAAAATTGCACTTCTGGCACACATCCATCTCGTTGTACTTCATGAGGAAATCCTTGAAAAACCGCAGGCACGCTTGGTAGGTATGAGGTAGTGCTACCTCGTCATCGGTCGAGATTGATTCATCGTCGACCTCCAAGCCGCATACTCGACCCGTCGCAGAATTTCCAGGATTGTGTCAAAGTACGCCTGGGTCTAGTGATGGCTGGAGTGGGCCTCAAGTAGATCCAGTATGAAGCGGTTTGCAAGGGTAGTCGATTTGTCATGCACATTTTCTCCCTCCTGCAATTTAGTCACACAGCATCTGATTAATTTTGGTCCAGAGGGGTTCCACACGTAAGGACGCACCGTTCCAATGACTTGGAATAGTGATATAGTGCAGTTTTCGGAAGGCATTCAATCTGTGCGTATTGAACTTACCATGATGAATTCCGGGTCCCTTGTTCGGTCGTTTTCACGTTGCTCGCGCGCATCACTTTCCTCCTCCTAGAATACGGCGGGCATCCACTCCCATCAACCCAGCAATCCTGAACTAATAAGATGCGATGTAAGAATCTGGCTTACAGTGATGGCTCTAAAGGTGTTCCAAAGGCTTGGACGATGCTTGGACTCTTCTTCGTGGGGGAATCCAAGGTTGTTCCAAAGGCTTGGACGGGGCTTGGATATTGTTAAACAATGGTTCCAACGGCTTGGACGGGATTTAGAACTCACCGAGTCGGACGATGCATACTCAATCGGGCGGAAGAAGTTTTCACGGATCTTCCGGAGCATCCGTTCGGCATGGTCATGAAGATATGTGTCATCCTCGTGTTCTTCCTCTTCGTCCGTCTCTGATGGTGGATCCGTCTCACCGTCATCATTCACACTTTCGGCACCGTCAAGAGAGTCGTTTTCTTCATGATCTCGGTCATTGGAGAGGCGTGCGACGGGCGGATGTAGGATCAAATGCCGCTTAATCTGTTTTTTGGAGTAGCAAAATCGGAGTCTGCATTGATCGCATGGGCATGGAGTGCCTTCCGCGTTCTCGTTTCGAGCTAGTCCACGCCTTTGCCTAGCCATTATTCCTGCGAATCCATGTAAGAAGTGTGAGTTGTCTGACCGGACTTGTAAGGTTTTCAGATGCATTCCGGGCGCCCGGACCCATGGTCCGGCGCGTGGGAACGTGGTTCCGGGCGGTCGGAATTAAATACCTTCAACATTCGGCAAAAGTCCGGTTTGTCACCTTTACATCAGGGTTTCTACGTTTTTAGGCACAATCCGGGCGCCCGGACAGGCCAGGGATTACGGTGCCCATCGGTTTGGAAAAGCCATCTTAAAAATCGACTAGGTCCACTTCTGGGGATTAATCCAAGGGCTTGGAAATCCATTGGAACTGGACATTTGCTCCCACTTGAGAAATTCCATGCCTCTGGAATTCCAAAGTGAAGCATTGGAATCGCACAAAGTTATTTAGAACGTTTTGAGGATTGCAAAAATCACCTAAGGACCAATATTCCAACGGGTTGGCCCACTCAAACCAATGGCATGGAACTTTTTTGGTAAAAATCGACTAGGTCCACTTCTGGGGGTTTATCCAAGGGCTTGGAAGTCCATTGGAACTGGACATTTGCTCCCACTTGAGAAATTCCATGCCCCTGGAATTCCAAAGTGAAGCCTCTTATTTCAAAGCTTAATACTTGGCTGTTTTTTGTGTAAAAAGCCCAAAAAACAAAATTTCGGAAAATTTTCTGTTTTTTTGAAAAGTGGACATATGTTTGGCCCCGATGTTTTTGATATGCAGCGACGTGAAAAATGCAGAAAAATTGTTTTCTACCGTCAATTATGCACATCTTACGGGAAATTTCTAAAAATAGAGCTGCGACGAATTCTGTAGAAGGACTTGCTCCAAAAATAAAAAGCAACAGTCCAGAAAACAGAAATATACAGTATAGCGATGGACTGCTCAGATCGAAGATTAAATTGGATTCGTCGTGCACGAATGGTTGGATCGACTGCTCAGTCTTTCGCCGTACGTAGTAGAATCGCGAGTAATCGCGAGTAATCGCGAGTAATCGCGAGTAATCGCGAGTAATCGCGAGTATCGCGACCTTTGAAGACGATGGATTTTCAAATGGCTAGACGAACGGTACTCTGTGACTGTGGACTGTGGACACAGTGAAGACCCGACACTTTACAATACGGAACTTCATATTTCACCTCAACGCCGTCGAAGACTTGCAGTATTGTATGTCCAGGTTTGTACTGTAATTATCTATATGAGCTTAGCCGTGTCTTCTTTCTTCTCATTTTTCGCAAGATTACTTTGTGGAGATCTGCAGGAAATTCTCCGGAGACGCTCGGGTCCGGGACGTAAACGCGATTCCAGGAAGTCTGAAAGATCTCTGCGGCGGAGTTATTCAAACGGTACGGGCTCAATTCGCTGTGACACTGAGAATGCCGCAACGACAGTTCTTGAACGTACCTGCCGTTATCTAGCAGCCTTGCATGTTGCGCGCGCAGAGTTGTTTTCAGCATTTTGTTTGAAAACAGTTCAGCATCATCGTAGTAGCAACACCGTATCATTAATCCCACAAACCTGCACTTTTAAAAATAGCGTCAGCCCAAAATAGTACCGATGCTCGAGAATCGGCCATAACACGCCGGTATGTTTTCCACATATGCGTGTAGAACTGAGCTTTGTGTTTTACTTTTTCAGGGATTGGTACCGCCCGGGTCGAGAATTGCTCTATCGCAGGTAAGACTGTTTAAACGTTGGATCTGATTTGCGTTTCGTTGACTGAAGTTTATTATTTTACTTGCGGTTCGGCGTCTGATGAACGCTGATTTTGTTCTGTTTTACGGCATGTTCGCAGGTCGTGTTTCAAGTGCGTCAGTGCTTGCAATTAGCGGAACAGATTTCAATTTAAAAGTTTCAAACTAATTAGAGTAGTTTTAAGAGTAGTTTCGAAAGCTTGCAGCTTTCGGTAGAATCCCTGACTTGTGATAGCATTATTAGCCTGAACCTAGATCCCACGCACTTGTAACTCTGTCAAGTAATGTTATTTATCCAATGATGATGACGTATTTGCAACTTAGCATCGCAACCTTTAAACTTTCTGTGTACAGCATGCACACGACATCATAATGTATGTGTGCAAAGAAACATGAAAACAATGTAGCAACAATTGCAAGTGTATTTTGGAACTGCGCAGTACCCCTTAACCCTGCATACCTGCATATTCTCACTGTAAATGTATTTGGAGCCATGGTTCCAAGACTTTGGAACCATGTCCGTTTAAGCCTTTGGAGCCATATATGTTTAAGCCTTTTGGAAACGTTGTTCCAAATCGTTGGAAATGCGGTTCCAAGCGTTTGAAATTAATGAAATGTATGAAGCAAAATAAATGTATTTGGAACCATGGTTCCAAGCCCTTGGAACATGTCCGTCCAAGCTTTTGGAAACATTGTTCCAAAGCTTTGGAACAATGGAACCTGGCCATGCAATTCTAAGCCCCGTCCAAGCCCTCGGAACTCGCTTGGAACCTTAATTTAACAGCTTCCAAGCCCTTGGAATCACGTTGGAATCTCTGTTTAACTGAGTCCAAGCCCTATCCAAGCCCTTGGAACCCCCTCGGAAACTTCTTTTGACGGAGTCCAAGACCCGTCCAAGTCTTTGGAACCCCTTTGGAACCTGTTTTTTTGCAGCGTCCAAGCCCTTGGACCCTCCTCGGAATCACCGTTTGGCAGAGTCTAAGCCCCGTCCAAGCCTTTGGAACCCCATTGGAATGCCCGTTTAACAAGGTCCGAGCCCCGTCCAAGCATTTGGAACCCCCTTGGAATCGCCAATCTAAAAAAATCCTATGGGAATCCAAGCCGATGGTCCAAGCGGGTCCAACGGGGTTCCAAGCCGACGGTCCAAATGGGTCCTACGGTATTCCAAACCGACGGTCCAACGGCTTGGAAACCGATTGGAATTTTATGTAAATTCCAAGGGGGTTCCAAGGGCTTGGATAGCAAATGTCCAGGTCCAAGCCCTTGGACCGCGGCTTGGACGGGGCTTGGACCTGGACATTTGCTGTCCAAGCCCTTGGAATTCCCAGTGTTAACGCCAACGCCTCTCAAACACATACCTGTCCTACCGGGTCCTATGGGGTTCCAAGCCGACGGTCCAAGCCCTTGGAATAATCCTTATTTTGTAGGGAAGGTAGCAAACGCGTCGTACCCTCGCTCTGTGCGAGGCAGCCCAGTGACGAAGTCGATACTAACCACTTGCCACAGTCTTACTGGGACTTGCAGGGGGTTAAGCTGACCGTCTGGATACCCGTTGCGCGGCCGGGTCTGCTGGCACACGACGCAGGATTTGCACCAGTCGGTGACATCCTTGCTCATGCGTGGCCACCAAAAACGACGGGATACCCTGTCCAGTGTCTTATCCCTTCCTGTGTGCCCTGCTGCCGGGGACTCGTGTGCCTCGCGCATCACCAACTCTCTGAGAGGGGAATCCTGAGCTAGCACCAGCTGATACCGCCCTTCTGCCACTCGCCAAATCATGTCGTCTACCATGCGAAACGTGTCTGTTCTCTGATGTGGGGCTGCGATCAGTTCTTCTCTCAACGAACTGAGGTACGGGCTGCGTTCGTATTCCGCTTGCAAGGCGCGGACGAACTCATCAGCCTTCAGTGGTCCCGACGCTGCTCTGACCTTCGCTGCAACCCCTGTAGTGACTAAAAAAGGCTCGTCGGGTTCCGTCTCACTGTCCTTTCGCGCAGGTGGCGCTCGGGGCTTTGCCCTACTGGCTGCTGGGGCCCAAACCAGAAGGACCGGCCAGCGCAGCGGGGGCCGACCTCCATCGGGAGACTCCTCACATCAACATCATTCTGATCGGTCCTACTGTACTCCGTACTGAGTACTCTTGCGTTTTGTACTTAGCCATTTTTCTTGCTCTTGTGCTTGCTTCCTAGCACAGGCGCAAAATTGTCAAAATTGTCAAAATGTCAAAATGTCAAAATTGTCAAAATTGTCAAAATTGTCAAAATTGTCAAAATTTTCTCCCCTTTTCTCCCTCGAGCATTGCTGCCGTTTTTCACCATTTTTTGGTACCAGGGCGGAATGACCATCTCCGTTCGCTTTCCTCAAACATAGCAAATAACTAAGGCCCATTATTTACCGAGCGTCACGCGAGACGGTCTGGTGCTCTAGAAAGATCGCAGCGATTTCATTGGCTTAGCTTCCAACGACATGCCATGAATTTCAGCGATTTAACGTTAGCCGTGTCGCTTTTTTTGCAGCCGTAATTCGTGAAGGTCTTCGTTGGCCGAGACCGGAGCTCGTCACAAAGCGGCGTTAGAAGATTAAGCAGGAGCTTATGATAAAAAATTTTGGGCAAATATTGGAGCGGTCTACAGTGTTCACCGGAAAACACGAACATCGACACTTTCGACAGAATCGATTTCCAACGATGTGAATCTATGAAAATAATTTTGAGTGTTCCCTTTCCTCACGATTCTGAATATCTTTGATCTCGCAACTTTCTGCATCATTTCCGATCAAAAAAGCTGCCCAGAAAATCCCACCGGCACTCACGGGGACTGTCGTCACCGGTGCGTGTCTCGCGTGACGCTCGGTAAATAATGCGCCTAAAAAGCGAACGGAGATGGTCACTCGAATGACCCATATCTAAATTCATAACGCGTATATCGAACGCGGAGACGAAACACAACGAATGCTTCTAAAACATAAGGAGCAGAGGTATTAACACCCTGACGACGAATTCGTGTTTTACATTATGGCATCAATAGATCTACGGAAATCACTATAACTTGCACGTCAGTGAGTTGTTTGGTATGTAGGCGGTATTGACTTCCATATGGGAGACTTGGACAAGGTCCCCGCACCCTTGAATGATCACCAAACTCAATATATCAAGCAAACCAACTGCAACGAATCGCAGGGGTAGTCTGCTGCCAGGAGATAAAATCAGCATGGCTATAACGTGCACGCTAGTCAGTTGTTTGGTATATATATGAGATATTGGCTTCCATATGGGAGACTTGGGCAAGGTCCCCGCACCCTTGAATGGTCGCCAAACTCAATATATCAAGCATAGAAGTGCTTGAGAATCGCAGGGGCAGTCTGCTGCCAAGAGACAAAAGCATTATGGCTATAACTTGCACGTTAATGAGTTGTGTGGTATGTATGAGGTATTGGCTTCCATGTGGGAGACTTGGGCAAGGTCCCCGCACCGCCCTCGAATGGTCACCAAACTCAATATATCATGCAAGAAACCAATTGTCGAGAATCACAGGGGTAGTCCGCTGCCAGGAGACAAACATATCATGGCTATAACGGTATCATGGCTACAATGAATACGCCGCAGAGTTATTCAGAGTTATTGTACCACGCGTGCGAGATGGCAAATGACGAGGTGTCGGGTGATACTTTATTATCTAAAAAGAAAAACCAAAATGGATGTATGCGCAGAACTCAAGTTATCGCCATAACCGGGATGCCGTCTAGCGTCTACCCACCGTTTGCATGTTCGCAGGATCAAGGCGGACACGTCGTAGAGCTATTCAGAGTTATTGAAACACGCGTGCGAGATGGCGAATGCTGTGTCGGGTGATACTTTATCATCTAAAAGAAAAATCAACCAAACTGCATGCGTAATTCAAGTTATCGCCATAACCGGGATGGGCTGCCCACACTTTGTCCATAGGGGGGCACACAGACATCGCAGTCGGGGGATTTACCCCGCCGCAAAAAAGACAGAGTCTGGGGTTTACCCCCGCTGCAAGAAAGTGGAGTCGGGGGGTTACCCTCCGATGCACAAAAGCAGAGTCGGGGGGGGAGGGGGCACTCAGCACTAATCGCAACCGATCACCACTTAGAATAACTCAAAACACATGAGAAATGTCAAAATTTCGGCGCCTGCGGCGCGATATCCCACCGAATTTTATCGTGAGTGTTCAACGTCCGTCAACTTCACTTCAGCCAAGCATCCTTCAAAGCTCCTCTAGTGATGCATGGTGGCATCCGCGCACGGGGCACTCTCGCCCCCACGCGCGTGATGGAGGCATCCGCGCATGGGGCACTCCCGCCCCCGCGCGCGTGATGGTGGTATCCGCGCGTGGGGCACTCCCGCCCCCGCGCGCGCGATGGTGGTATCCGCGCGTGGGGCACTCCCGCCCCCGCGTGCGTGATGGTGGTATCCGCGCGTGGGGCACTCCCGCCCCCGCGCGCGTGATGGTGGTATCCGCGCGTGGGGCACTCCCGCCCCCGCGCGCGTGATGGTGGTATCCGCGCGTGGGGCACTCCCGCCCCCGCGCGCGTGATGGTGGCAACCGTTGGTTTTACAGGCCCCTAGTAAGATAAATAAGATGTGAGGTTTAGCGGGGCGTGCAATATGGACAGTTTGCGCGGGGGTTACCCCCGCTGCACGAAAGTCTGGGGGGGGTTACCCCAGCTGCACTCAGAGTCTGGGGGCCGCCTGCAGAGTCTGGGGGGGTTACCCCCAAGACCCAAAAGCGAGTCTATGTGGGGTAAATGAATGTCCTGTGCTCCCTCTCCCTAGGGGCAAAGTGTGGGTAGCCATGCCGTCTACCCACCGTTTGCATGTTCGCAGGATTATGAGCACGCTGTAGAGCTATTCCGAGTCAATGTATCACGCGTGCGAGATGGCAAATGATGTGTCGGGTGATACTTTATCATCTAAAAGAAGAATCAATCAAAATGGATGCGTAGAACTCAAGGCATCGCCATAAACCTGATGCCGTCCACACTGGTTTGCAGGATCAGTACACTCAGTATAACAATTCGTCTTCAGGGTGTTAATGAACCATTTACGCCGAGAGTTAAAATACGCCCATCTTCTCGCCTACGATGTTTGCTCAATATCGTGTGATAGGCCGATGGCGGTTGAATTCCCTAGAAAACTTTCCTATCATCGGCAAATTAGCAACAGTATTTACTTGATCCCGGTAATCCCAACCTGTTCGGGTGGACTCTCATCAAGTGATGCACTGCAGGTTACACTATCCTAGCGCAGGATATACAATGTTACACAATGATTTCACAACGAACTCGGATCTTTAAACTTGTCTGTCTGTCTTAAGTTATTAACAACAAGATGGTGGTCGTTAATGGTAACTAATTCAAAACTACCAGAGAGAGAGACAAAGAGAGAGAGAGAGAAGCTTGCTCAGCTCCCTATAAAGTAACTTATAACTGTTGCCGACCCATCAAGTCCCGCGCGGTGTGGTATCCACATTGGGCTGGCCCCAGTCCTGCCCTTGCGGAGGGCTTCAAACAGGTGTCTTGCTCCCACGTCGTGCCTGGCGGGTGGTGGCCATGTTATTCTTGCTCGGTGGATAGCCAAATCCTCCCGGCCTGTGGGCCAGGGCCTGTCCCTTCGTCCGCATAGCGCGCAGTCGGGGCCTGGGTATTTGAGTGGCCATAGGAGGTGCCTCCTGGCAGCTGTCATCAGGGTGCCGTGTCTGTACTGTACCGCAGGATCGGCGATCGCAGCCCCGGCGGGAGCAGATTCCGGAACTCGTTGGAGCGATGTTCGGTGCAGTATTGCTTTGTCCACTATGAGTTTCGGTGGCGGTCTCTCGATTGTGACCCCCTACCACCTGCATGCGGGCATGGGTCTCCTTCAGTTCACTTTTCCTTTGGGCCTCCGCTCCTGCCGCCCTGGCAGCCCTCAGGTCCTTCCTCTTTCGCTTCCTCCCCCGGCTCTTCCTCGCGGTACTTCCTGAGCGCTTGTTGCGGCCCCGCCTCGGTATGCTCCCGAGGGGATTCTCCCAGGTCAATGTGCACCAGTGCGTCGTACAATTGATGCACGGGCCGGTCCCTGACTTCAGGGCCATCGCCCGTATTTTGCGTTTTCTCGTACGCCGCCTCCTGGGCTTCCACGATTTGGAGCATCCCGGTTTGGGGACTCCACCCCCCTTCCTGATGGAGGACGGCTGGATGGCCACCAGCGGTCCCGGCGCGGCCTCTGGGATGTCCCCCCGTTCGTCCTCCTCGTCGCCCCCGTGACTTTGGGGGACCACCCCTCCTCCGTGTCTTCCATTTGTGTGTGGAGGGCAAGGGGTTCTCCTTCTTCTGGAATCTCGTCGAAGTCTCTTAGCATGCCCCACTTCGTTGGGGTCCCCTCAGCTGCGATCTCCACGAGTTCCTCCTCGGGTTGGTCAACCATGAGAAGATCTCATTCCTGGACTATTTTTCAGGGGTGGGGACTTCGTACTCCTCCCGTGGTGGCTCCGAGTCCTGCTCCCTGAGCAGCATTTGCTCTAGGCATCCCTCCTCGGGGAGTTCTTCAAGTGTATCGCCTGCGGGATATGCTGCTCCATCACGTCTTTCTCGGGTTCTCCGTCCGCCCCGGGTCCGCGGGGGTGAGACCCAGCCCCCTTGGTGCCAGGCCCTTCCATGCTTAGCACCCCGTCCGGTGAATAGCAAGCTGGCAGATGCAAATATCTGGGAGAAGGATACGGGCATAGCTCTGCCGGAACTCCTCTACGACGTACGGGAGTAGGCGGATGCTGCGAGGGCAATGCGGAACGGATACGCAATGCAGAATGGATGGCACAGACAACCCAGGACCACAACATGGAAAGGGAGGAAGTATTTAAAACCACCCTTCACGTACTAGTAATAGGACACACCGGCAGAACGTGTGAACACAACAGGAAGATACTACAACAACACATGGGGTTCAACAACAGGGAAACGGAGGCACTAATTAACGAAATACACAAAATAGCAACAGGACTCGCAAACAGTATATACAGGTTCTATAAAGAAGTATAACCGACAGACAGCCGGACTAAATAAACTCACGGAGAGGGCTAGGCTCCCTCTTATGAAAACCACAAAACCTGTAAAGGTTGTCTTATTCATTTATTTATTAATTACAAATTTCAAAAGGAATATTCTATTCCCCCCACCAATTTTATGGGATTTCTCAACCCGGCTCGCGCCGGCATATGCATTTCCCCGAAGTAGGCAACTATCAGAAGACATCACTCTAAGGAAATATATAAGTCCAATGGCATCACTGCGTATTAAATAGCCCCTTCTATATGTCCATGCCGCCGCCACCATCTGCATCTCCGCCATCGAACTCATCACCGCCATCTGCATCTACATCATCTCCGAGGTCTTGGTCTCCAGTGTCATCATTTCCTACGGCATTGGCAGCAGCCACCTACAGCCACAACAACAGAATATGAATCTCAGCACACTTACACGGTTATGAATCAGGTTCGCTTCAAATCTCTGAAAATTAAATGAAGGAATGCGATAACAGCAGATAAACCACGGCAAGTTAGGCACTTGTATGTGTGGGAGCACGCCATCTTCCCTAGAATGTGCCCAACCTGCATGATGTACTTCTCATGCCACCGCACTGCCGGTGTCATTCCCAAGAGCATGCTCTCCAGCGTCTCCATCACGAAGTTCACGGAGACGCGCACAGCAATGAGCTTTATGGCCTCCTTGCCAAAGATCTCCACCACAAGCACTATGGCCCAGTTGGCAATTAGCTCCGTCTCCGCCTGGCCGCCCATTATTTCGCGGATCTGCGTGGCGAACGTGAACAGCAGCCAGGCCACCATGGACCATCCAAACATGATGAGCCCGTAAGCCACCTTCTGGAGCTCAGCTTCCAACGGACTCACCAACCGCACCTGCAGCACCACCGCGCACGACGTGAGGAGCCCTGGCACAGGCCAGCCTTTCCACCATGCATGCACACGTCAGGGCATGAAGAAGAGAGGAACCGATACACAGGACCTCATGCATGGGAGAGTGAGGTGGGGTAATCTGATTCAACGGTATCGTCACGGAGCTCACACCACGGCAAGAGCGAAACCCCCTACCCAATTCATCCCATCCCATGAGTGCTGGCTCGTGGCCGAGCCTCGTTTTGGAGGGCACTCCAAGGCGCGTATGCATGGACTGTGGTCTTCACCACCTTCGCCTGCGCCCTGGATCTCAGCGACGAGCGCCCTCCAGCCTTTGTGTATGCCATCAACAGCATCCTGCATATCCTCTTCCTGGGTCCGTTTCCATATGTGCACTGCGGGAATCTGCGCCATCCTTCAAAATTATTGGCACTATAATTTCGGTTATCCGCAGGCAATTAGTTCACAGTCCCCCTGTCGGCCAGTCCACTTTGGGGGGCCGAGGGCCTTGCCATCGGGCAGCGGTAGCTGCCACAGGCGTAAATCCGGGCTCCCCAATTTACGCCCCTTGCAGATCGTTAGATCTGCGGGTCCCTGATCAGTAGCAGTGTATCCTGATCATTAGATCTAGGGCTACTGTTCGGGCCCTGATCGGGCTTCGCAGCCCGATCAGCACGTCAGCCGAGTGATTGGCTGTGAGAGTTCTAAACCCGACTGCAGCATCTTGGCAATTCAGTTTTCTCACTTCACGCCCTCAGGTGCATAGCACCGTTCAGCTTTTTCTTTCCCACCCTCCCTACCCTTGACAGTGGCTCTGGGGGTTGTTAGGTGGGCGGGTGCCAGGTGTGTGGAAGCTTCTGGCTCAGCTGGACGGTATACCAGCTGGAGCCACCGTCGGAGAACCTTCGGAGAACCTGCCTTGCAGCTTCATGGAAGCTTCCCTGTCACCACTGCAGAGAGAGCCACAGTTTCACCAAATGGCAAACTAGAGTGAGAGAGACTTGCAGTGAACATGACTCGGACGTGGACCCGCCTTGATTGCCAGCAGTAGCCAGAGCACCGGAGAGACTCTGAAGCGGGGACCCCCAGCTAGCTGCCGGTAACAATTTGATTCTTATCTTAATGAAATTATTATCCACATCCTGCTGTCTTGTTCACTCTGTGCTGAATTGCCTGAGACGAATAAAAGATTGGAGGACCCCGCCATACATGCGCGGGTCAAGCTCTGCTGTGTGACGGCGCCTGCCGCCTGCCGCCCGCTGAGCAAGGGCGCCCCACTGTGGATGCTATACATGCGAGAAACGCACATTTTTGAGACAGCGTCAGCCACGGGTTCATTCCGATCTCCATCGCCCCAAACATCAGTACCGCAGTCTCGGGAAGCGTCTCTCTGTTAGCCTTCTCGGAGTGCACTTCCGGAATTGTGGAGGGCATGAAAAAATAAATCACCTAATGTACCTTGAATCGCACAAACCTACGACGCGAACCTGAACCTCGCGGACGCCTTTGGATCTCAGTTTGCCGCAGGGTTGTGATTTCAACTTCGTTCATGTTGCAAGATGCGAACTCCACGTGCTTGTGTCACGAACTCGAGACGAAGCGCCACAGAATAGATGACACCCGTTGACACTACCTGGAGAATAAAAGATTATTGGCACCAGTCCGGCCGGATGCGTGGACCCAAAATAAGGGCACTCTCGAGGTACACCCTCGACTACCCCTCGACACCTTCTTGGGGTCCCCCAAAGGCTTCCATTTCGACTTCCAAGTGAACTGTGAAAGTGGGGTCTCCAAGGAACACACTGAACGGCATGAGATCGGCCAACAAAAGCCAGCCCACCATCATCCCAGTGGATGTGAAAAGCAAATCAAGATCAGGGCGGGGCCGTGACAAGATACCACAAACGCATACATATTCCCAACCCAAATGCAAAGCAGCATGGAAAGATGATACGATGTGACCGATCGTCGCCAAACAATTGTTGGTCTCTGGGTTACGGAGTAAGCGGACCCTGCTGGCATGCCCCCCAGTGGCTCCCGGTCGATGGATGGGACCTGTTGGTCCATGGTTATGTCATGAATGCAGTCACACCACACAGCATGGACACCCCATGTCAAAAAGGAAACATGCGGGCACCTAAGTGCTCCCCACAAAATTCAAGGGAGAACACAGAAGTTGTACATCACCACCTTCTGCCTCTCCTCGCAGCACGACAGACGAATCTACCGAGCTCTCCAAGAGGCAGTGCCCGCCAGAATGGCACCACAGGGATAACCGCCTCCCAAAACCCACTTCCACCCGGCGGTCGTCCCCGTTCACAGCGATCCGTCAGTACTTCATATCAAGGTCAAAGAACGCAAGTCCCCCGGCATGTGTAATAACCATGAGCACTGTACACGGAGAGGGAGCTAGCGTCAGACGAATCCAAGACACTCCCAAAAAGCGAGCCGTAGACGAATCCCCGACGCACTCAAAGAGGCAGTACCCATCAGAAGGGTACCACAGGGACAGCCACATCCCATCATCCAAATCATTCCAGTGGCCGTCCCCGTTCACAACGAGATGCCAGTACCCCATAAAGTGGGTATCGATCACCAGTCCCCCGGCAGGTGAAAAAGCCCCAAGGCACTGGACAAAAATAGAGCCAGCCGCAGACGAATCCCCGACGCCCTCAAAGAGGCAGTACCCGCCAGAAGGGTACCACAGGGACAGCCACATCCCATCATCCAAATCATTCCAGTGGCCGTCCCCGTTCACAGCGATCCGCCAGTACCCCATAACGTGGCCGCCACAACCAGTCCCCCGGCAGGTGAAAAAGCCCCAAGGCACTGGACATAAATAGAGCCAGCCGCAGACGAATCCCCGACGCCCTCAAAGAGGCAGTACCCGTCAGAAGGGTACCACAGGGACAGCCACATCCCATCATCCAAATCATTCCAGTGGCCGTCCCCGTTTACAACGAGATGTCAGCACCCCATAACGTGGCTGCCAACCACCAGTCCCCCGGCAGGTGAAAAAGCCTCAAGGCACTGGACATAAATAGAGCCAGCCGCAGACGAATCCCCGACGCCCTCAAAGAGGCAGTACCCGTCAGAAGGGTACCACAGGGACAGCCACAATCCCATCATCCAAATCATTCCAGTGGCCGTCCCCGTTCACAACGAGATGTCAGCACCCCATAACGTGGCTGTCAACCACCAGTCCCCCGGCAGGTGAAAAAGCCCCAAGGCACTGGACATAAAAAGAGCCAGCCGCAGACGAATCCCCGACGCCCTCAAAGAGGCAGTACCCGTCAGAAGGGTACCACAGGGACAGCCACATCCCATCATCCAAAGCACCCAAGTGGCCGTCCCCGTTAACAGCGAGATGCCACAACCCTATGGCGAGACGTATTCCCGGTCAGCTATGATGGCCCGAACTCCCACCCATTCGGACCTGGCACAATGACACCGTCACGTAAGTCCCCCAGCTTACGCCTGACGCGCGAGATCCAGCAACCCGGACCTCGTCTATCATACAGACCGGGCCTCTCCACCATAAAGCGCCGCAAAAAGCCCCACAAACGCCTGCTGTGGTAACCCTTTTGTGTCATCCTGTGGAAAACAAGAGCTATGTTGTAAACAAAGTCTTGCCAAAGGACACATCTCTCAGCGAACCGATGCAGTTGGCTCGTGACAATCCCATACTTAGCTTTGTCGGCCAAGTACGAGTCATGTGCAGGGTACCTAATGACCTCCAAGGAACACACCTACAGCTCCCCGCCGTGCAGAGCACACGACTGTGGGTAAAAGGGAGGCGCCCCACCTGTGCCAGCAGGCTCACATGGGCATCAGCGGCCAGGGGCGTCGACGAATAGAGTCCCACAAGCTGCCCGAGACGTCGCACTGAGAGTTGACATTGTCGGAAGGACCAGTAGACTGTGCCCACCACCACTCGGATTGCTGCCTGCATGTGCTGAGGCTTCATCACGAGGGTGAGGAACGCTATGAGAGCGAGCGCGATCTGCGGGAACCCCCCTTCCTCTTCGCCTTCAGTCTCATTTTCTTTCTGTGCCTGTGGCCCAGAGAGCCTCACGTCCTTACACACACGGGTACAGCTCTCTCAATCACTGATGCGTGGGCATAATGTGCTTTCTCCTTGTGCAAAGTGTGTGCTGACCGCTGATATCGATTCCCCGTATCTGGATGCTGCCCTGCTGACCGTTGATACCGATTCCCCGCATCTGGATGCTGCCCCGCTGACCGCTGATAATCGATCTGGATGCTGCCCTGCTGACCGCTGATATCGATTCCCCGCATCTGGATGCTGCCCTGCTGACCGTTGATATCGATTCCCCCGCATCTGGATGCTGCCCTGCTGACCGTTGATATCGATTCCCCGCATCTAATGCTGCCTGCTGACCAAGATATCATTCCCTACATCTGGATGCTGCCTTGCTGCCCGTTGATATCGATTCCCCGCATCTGGATGCTGCCCAACTGACACCGAGCTCGCATAGCCACCGTGTCAACGGAGATGAAAGCCGGGTGTCATGCTGGAGCCGCGGCCAGCCGCGTTCCGACGGCACCGCTCGGCTGGGCCGCTGCGGCTATCTGATATGATTGCGCTCAGACCCCTCGGGACCCGCCGGCAGGAGGCCTCACCGCTTTGTTGAACTTCTCAAGATTGAAGAACAGTGCATACAGTGTGAAAGCCACCGTTTGTATGAGAGAGGTGGGGCCGGGTCCAAAGAAGTGCGCCAGGCACTTTGTTGGGAAGGTGCCCCAGTGGCCGGGGATGGCGGAGTCGGAGGCCATCATAAACAGCTGCGAGAGGAGCATTGTGGTCGGGGTGAGGATGCCGACGATGATTGCAATGACCCAGATGCGCCCGGCAAACGTGGACTGTGGGAACGCAGTGCACAGGAAAAAATTGGCCGCGAGCTCCTCCGGCAGCAGCCCATCATCCTGTCCATCTGCGAGCGCCGAGCAGAAGGCGAAGCCGAGGCACGGGGTGCTCGTTGCGGTGTGATCCGCGCAGCCGAGGTGACTGCGCGCCCCGGCACACCCCCCCCGTGTGACCCATCTGCCTGGCGACACCTGCGGCGGCATCCTACGTCCTGTCACACTGTCAGAACGATATTTGCCTTCTCGCCAGTCACGCAGAGGCGCACATCAAGGGCGGCCGGCCTGGTTACAGCACACGGAAAGGGGAAGGGATTCGCATGACTCTCCGACAGTTTTGTGGGACGTGCTGATGCTGATGCTGGTGCTGGTGCTGACGCTGATGCTGGTGCTGATGCTGGTGCTGATGCTGACGCTGACGTGAGTAGTGAGCGAGCCCAGCAGCGAGATGCGCCGCGCCACAGCAAGACATCAGCAAGGCGTCACCTGCGGAGATCTATGCAGCAGTTGACGGACTTGCTGTAGTAGAACCACACGGTGAAGAACAGCATCAGGATGAAGGTGTTGGTTTGGATTAAGATGCGCTCCGCGCGGGAGAAGGGCTCCGTGGCCTTCACGAGGTAGATGGCACATATGGGGTGCGCCTTTGCCACCCACACGAAATTGCGCTTCGCCAGGCTCCAGTACCTCCGCGCGTGCCGCACCACCTGTTGCCATCGCTGTCTCATCGGTGCCTGAGGCGCTGCAGCCCCCTTCTCAGTGGTCTTGGCCCCGTTCATCGCCTCATACAGAGCCTCGATGCGCTGCTCGTGTGCCGCCGTCCAATCCTCTGTGAGCGCCAACGCCAGCTGCTGCAGCTCCGGCATGATTACTTCCAGCTGCGGGTACTGTTCGCAATGGCCGTTCAAAAACATCTCTGACCGTCCACGCACTGTGACCTGCAGGCCACGTCCCCCATGACGCCCTCAGCATCCCTGTAGCACGGCGCTCACACACTTGGTCAAGGGCATGGCCAGGCGCTTCTTATTCTTAGTAGGGCAGCATGCAGTGATGACTGGCTGGGACGCGACCAGGCAGCTCCCGGGGCGTCACGGATGTGCGGCCTCCCAGAATTAGTGCACCAACCATCGCTTGCTGTTGCACTCGCCACCGGCGCTTGCACGAAGTGTGCACACACTGTGTGACCTGCAGCGCCGTACGAGCTGTGGCAGGGTGCACCTGGTGGGCGGGAGGATCCCACGGGTTCTCTGTAAAGGAGAAGGGGTAGCTTTTAAGCTGCTCCAGGACGAGGATGGTCGCCCACAGCTCTTTGGGTGTTACATCGGACGCCTCCTCGGCGTCCAGGAACACCTGCAACAGCTGCTTGGGCATGCTCTCCACCAGCGCTTCGTAGTCATAGGGTGCTATAGGGTTCACTTCCAGGAGCTCCAGCGGCTCCCCGGCTTTCAGCACGGTGGCGAGATGCTCCGAGAGCTCGAAGCTGCCGTTGATGCGCTGCAGGAAGATGAGGTTCCAGAGATGTGAGCGCAGGTACCAGCCCTCGCGCGCCATGCCCTTGATCAGCACCTTGAACACACTCACCCACCTGTACGCTCTCGCCGCCCCCCCAACCCCTCCGCACCCCCCCCCACGTGGGTGCTGTGTTTCTGACTTTGGCGAGCGTTTGACGTCCGGGTTTGCCTGGACATGCTCTGGCGCTGTCCATCGGTTGGCGAAGCAGGTTCAATGTTGACTTGGGGTATGTCTCCGGATCGCCTTTTGTATGTTTTGCGCGGGACTCATCTTCCTACCATCGGCATCCAAAACTATAGGAACTGCGCTGCGGGTCCGATGCCTTCCCGCAGTCCACAGCGCTGCGACGGCACCTCCAGGACCTCGGGGCATGACTCAAATAACCCCCTAATCCTAGATCCTAGGCCCCAAGGGGGACCTGGACGGGGGCGCGGCCCAGCTCGCTTGGGTGCAGGGTGACGGGTGCAGGATGGGAGAAATCTTGCACCGGTCGAAGGGGCGCATGTTGGACATCTGTCATGGCATCTTGCCAGTCGAAGGGGCGCATGTTGGGCATCTGCCAGGGCATCTTACCAGTCGAAGGTGCGCATGTTGGGCATCTGCCAGGGCATCTTGCCCCGGTCGAAGGGGCGCATGTTGGACATCTGTCATGGCATCTTGCCAGTCGAAGGGGCGCATGTTGGGCATCTGCCAGGGCATCTTACCAGTCGAAGGTGCGCATGTTGGGCATCTGCCAGGGCATCTTGCCGGCATCCTTCCGTTGGATGTTCTGGTCCTCCTTGCTCAATATGGCGTGCATCCCCAAAAACGCCTGTCCAAACAAAAGGTCTGGTGAGGCATCTGCCTACCAGGACGATGTGCCGCAAACAGGCCACAGATGCTCATGGGCTGCCACCTGGCATCGAGGGTGACGCGCCGCAAACAGACCACGG
>LGRX02003872.1:0-26748 GCA_001247695.2 Cymbomonas tetramitiformis | reverse complement strand
GCCTCCACCACCGAAAAACACCTCTTTAGACCCCATAGAACAGCCTAGAAACCCCTGATACCGCCCTCACGGCCATCAGCAGCGGGGAAAGCTCCACCAAAAGGCGCTTTCAGCAGTTCTGGGACGTTTCTGGCAGCCCTTCAGCACCTCCTGGTATCTTCCAGCAGCGCACTGACTGGGCTTTTCTTGGGACCTACGGAGTACAGATACCGTCTGGGGCTTCACTGGACCCTCATATTGGACCTGACACCTCCTTTTTCAATGTTGCTTGACTCTTGCCCGCGCGCCTAGGCACTTGAAATCTGTGTCGCGGAGCCCTGGCGAAATTTTGAGTTCGCTGGTGTATGGCAGTACCCCCTTCGCCAGAAGAATACAGAAGAGCGTGGTGGAAGCAAGGACCTATCAAGTGGGTATTCCCTCCAGACCCTACCTACCCACCAGCAGGCGCCTTCTGGCAGAGCGGTCCCTGGAGCGGTCCTCCTTCCCCCTCTTCCTCTGACGACGAAGAGGAGAACAGCGACTGAGCGCCTGGACATAGTCACGCTGGCTATCCCACCAAGATACCACAACTGGGTGTGGGTTCAGATTGGAAACCTTCTCTTCCGCTACCCGAACTCCCAAGACCTAACAGTCTTCCCCGCACTCCCTGGTTCATATCCAGTGCAAGGAATCGAAGAGTGGCCTTGGGTCCCCCCATCTCCACCTGGAAGTCCCGCCCCTTCGCCTCCAGCGAGTGACATCGACGAGGACGAGACTAATTAAATAAAAAAAAAGGCGAGCACTCACTACTTTTGCTCACCTGTGGCTATTGCCACACCCAGTCTTTGAACTCAACCAGCTCAGCAGTCAGAATGTCACAGCAGACATCAGAGGCATTTCCCAGCATGAGTGTCAGCGCAGAGCAGCTACACCACACTCTGTTCTCTCCCATGACCTTCCCATCGCCCACCGCATACGCTTCCGCTCACCCCATTCCACATCCAGGCACCACCATGCCCTACACAGCGGTGCCCCGCCCTTATACTATGCCGGATGGCACCCCCGCACAGGCTGTATGATGGAACGGCGTCAATTGGGTATTGCCCCAATCAGCGCCCCTCGCTGGGGGAGTATCACCAGTGCCGTTCACACTGGGAACCCATCACCCCGTGGGCGCATATCCCACACCGTTCCAACAACAGTTACAGCAGCAGCAGCAGTGGCTCGCGTACCAGCAGCAGCAACAGCAGTGGCTTCAACAGCAGCCACTGGAACCGATGCAGCAGCAGTTACAGCAGCAGCAGTTACAGCAGCAGCAGCTACAGCAGCAACAGCAGCAGCAGCAGCAGCAGCAGCAACAGCAACCGCAGCCGCCACAGCAGCCGCAACATCGACCACAGCAGCCCCATCAGCTGGCACCAGCCACCTCCGCGCTTCATGACTCAGGCGCGGATCCCTCATCGCTGCAGCACTTCATCAGCATCGGCGCCGCGGCCCTGCCGGACCCTCTGCAGGTACCCCTGGACAGCGGGGTTCAGTAGAACGTCTTGGGCGGTACCCAGCTCTTGGTGCGTCACCTTCCCGCGGTGGCGACAACCTCAGAGACTCGCCGGCGTCGGCGTTCCCGAAGGGCATCTTCGGGCCCTGCGACACATGGCAAGCATCTCCCAGGTCCAAGCCACGCACCCGATCACTCTGACCCCGACTCTGGCACGGACATCAGCCGCACCAGCACGGGGACCAGAGGCAGCCGAAGCACGCAGGCACGGGCTGAGCGCAGGCGGAGGGCTGCCCACAGGTCCGGCTCTGACTCGGACGCGAGCAGCCGAAGTGAACACATTCGCAGAGAAGTCCTAGCGGCAGTACAGGCCCTGGACATCTCCGCGGTGCTCTCGAGAGGACTCGCGCCGCCTGGTGCGACGACATCGGCAGGAGCCTCCCCACCAGGCGACCCTCAGGGCAGCGCACAGGGCCTGACGGCGGACCATCTACACGAGGCAGACGCCGTCGCCAGCGTAACCCCTCCAGTGTCTCAGACCGCCGCTGAGACCGCTCCCGCCGAACCTCCCACTCAGGGCCGGCCAAATCCCCATAACATGATGGTGGCCCGCCGGCGGCAGTCGATGGAGACGGTGGTGCACGGCGGTGGCAATCCCGACTCAGAGCCCAGAGACTCCAGTTCAAGCGACTCGCCGCCAGGGCCCCCTAGTGATCCACCTCAGGATCCCCCTGACGATCCCGCACCAGAGCCCTCCTACCCTCAGTACCCAGAGGTCAGAGCCCTCTTCGTCACCCACGATGGTGGGTCATTGTGGGTGCACCAGTCAGCTGGGGTGCGAGGCGCGGCAACCGTCTCCCTACCATGGGCCGAACGCCGCCGGGCTGGGGTGCAGGGCGACGCCATCTTGTTCAGGATCATGCACCTGCTGGGAGCGCCGCTGACTGCATATGCGCGCATGGGGGGCCGGCTACACCATGCACCCCTACCCCTTACCAACCCTCGTGTGGAGACCTGGGTCCTTATGGTCGATCGCGAGGTCATGGATATGGCAATGGGGGACCCAGCCGCGGCCAATGTGCGGTCTACCAGCATGGGGCAGCCAGTATGGGAGTGGATCCCTGCTACTGCGCGGGAGTCGGAGATGCAGAACTTCGATCAGGACGGGCTCGCCGCGTGGTCGGAGGTCAGCAACTCCGATTGGTACCGGAGCATGAGCGTGGTGGCCGCACAACCATCCACACCCCTGCCCTTCCATACACCTCTCCCACTCCCCGCACCACCATCAGCCCCTACATTACCGCCCACTCCGACCGCAGTCCCCACAAATCCCGCGCCTGCGCCTCCGCCCGCGCATGCCCCGGGACCACCACCTCCTGCCCGTTTTCCCCATTCCGCCGCCGCAAACCCCGTTCACTCTGCCGTCGCTGCGAACCCCGTGCTCTCTCCCAGCGCCACCCCCTTTGTTCCAGGCATCGTCCGTCTGCCGCAGGGCACTAACCTGCGAGCATCTCCAGACGAGGTCCGCCTGGAGCACAAGACCAAAGAGCTGGTGCTAAAGCTGGTCAAGAGCGTCACCAGGTTCCCCCGCTCCGCGTCCGACACAAAATCGGCCGACAAGGAGGGCCTCCTGACGCAGCTGGAGCACTACTCCCACATGGTGCGGAAGGTATTCCAGGAGGCCATCGTGATCGAAGCACTGACCACTCCCAGTTGTACGCCATCAGTATCAGAGTACCAGGCGAGTGTGTCAAGCCTTCTTTGGAGCTTCAAGGAGTACACTCTTCAAGACCAGCACAGAAAGTTCTTGGAGCGCGCGGCGGGGACCTTTGGGTCCGAGCAAGCTTGGCACCAACGCTACGGGGAGCTGGACGTGTTCTTCAGCGATCTGGCGGTGTGCTCTCTGACGCAGGCCTACCTGGAGAACGCACACGGCGAGGCCATTGCCCTGAAGCAGGCGGTGAACGAGACCGCGGCGGAGTATTTCTCGCGACTGGAGACCCGCATGGCCTCCGTCAACTTCTTGGCCGGCAGAGTCCCAAATTGCGTGGAGATGACCAACTTGTCGATGCTCTCTACGTACCGCCGGGGGCTGAAATATGCACCCAAGGTGATGCGGCGCCTGAGAGCCATCCACTTGGATGTCTCCAAACCAGAAGAGTGGGAGAGGAAGGCTGTCGCTGACGACATCCCAGGCACCCACAACGCCTTGTTGAAGATTCGGGAAGTTGCTGAGGAGGTGGAGAGTGACATTGACACGGAGGCGGCTCAGAGGCGCGCTCAAGACCGTCCTCCCCGTGCTGTTTCCTTCGCTAACCCACCACCTCGCACCCCCTTCTACAGGCGTACCCCCTCTTCGAGCCGCCCAGCTCTTGCCATGCTGGAGAACGGGCCTGCCACCACCGTCGCCGCGGCAGTGACTCCCTTGCCACCACCACCTGGCCTCTCCCGCCCTGACGCTCCGAAAGTCCGCCGGTGCTTCGCTTGCGGCTCTGCGGAGCACATCGTCCGTAACTGTACGGACGAGGCTAAACTCAAGGAGTGGAGGGCCAATGCACCCGCTCGACTGGCGAACTCCCCTGGGTTTGTAGCCGCCGTCGTTTGGGCCATTGAGCAGCAGGAGGACATCTCCTCGGTGGATGGCGTCCCAGAGGAGTTCTCCGAGGAGGTCTTGGCTCTTGCTACCTGTGAGGACGAGCAGAGCTACCAGACCCTGGCAGCCCTTGCGGGCATCGAGCTTGTGGAGGGTGACGGCCTCCCCCCGGTGGAGAGCGATGAATGACTGGCCGGCGGCCAGCCCCAGACCCCGCCCTTCGAGGAAGTGAGGTCTTGCCCTGATGATCAGACCCTCTCCGCCCTGGAGAAGCGGTCAGAACCAGCGGAACCCCGACGCGCCCGAGGACGCAGAGACCCTTGGGGCCAACGTCCCCATCCCAAGAGCGTGGCCTTCACCTCTGGGACCCGCTTGCGACGCACCTACCGCTCAGCTGGTGCCCCATCGCCGCCGAGGGATGACTTGTCCAGCCACCCTCTCGCAGGAAGCACCCCCTTCGATGAGCCGTCGCTACCTCTTGATGACGGCCCCGCTTATACACAAGCGAGGATCGAGGGTCGGAGGGGACGGCGAGTTCCCCGGCACAGACCCCCCATTATGGGCAACAACCGCGGAGAGCCCCGCGACCTTCGCCCCCGACCGCGTGTTGTCCTGCCGCTGTCCATTTATCAGTCCAACCTCGCAGACCCACGGAAAAGGTTAACTGCGTGGCACTGGAAGAGAGATCTGTACTCCCTCCCCCTCGAAGTCGCCATGCAGAAGGTCCGCAGAGCTCTGCGCAAGTCCCCAGAGGCTGCCAAGGACCTGGTGGATTAAATGTCGGAGCGCGTCCGCAGCCGCGTACACTCTGGGAGTCGATCGCCAAAGGAGCGCGTGAACCGCGCCAACCAGCTGGCAGAGAGGATACGCATTGCCCGCGAACCTCAAGATCGCAAGGAGGGCCATCAGCGCATAGCATTGTGGCACCTCCTCTCACACGACGGTCGCCAGCAAGTCCCCGAATCCTCTAACGCCAGCTCCCACGACCTCTACGCGGCTTGGAGAGAGCTGTCGCCTGCCGAGCAGCAAAAGGCAATCGCCACTTCGAGTCCAGACTCTTCCCCAGGTAGCAGGCTGTGGGAAAAGGAGGGCGCACGAAGAGCAGCCGCGAGGTCTTCGACATCCCTCTGCACCCTGGACACTGAAGTGGGCACGATACCTGGGACAGCGGGAGATGTGGGTTTACCTGGCGCCTGGTGCAGTCTGCACGCAGTACACCAGTACAAGATGAGGAAGCTGGGTCCCAGCCCCTTGGGAGCATCTCCTCCATCATCCTCGCTGGCCGAGCTCACAACAGAGACTACATCTTCGCACCATGATAACGCGCCGGCCACTCCGGGAGGAAACCCCAAGGGTTCATCCTACTGCTCAGAGGCGGAGGAGACCTCCGCACCCAGTTCGCTTTGCTTCACCCAGCAGATGACCACCGTCAGAACGCATGAAGCGGATGAAGCGCCACCCTGTCTCGACAGCCACCCCATCGCTGAAGACCCTGAGGTGATGGAAGAGGAGTCCTCGGTCAATTCGCTCTGCTTCACCCAGCAGATGGCAGCAGCTGGGACCCCTCAGACGAGAACTGACCACCAGAGCTCCCACCAGCTCGCCCACAACTCCCCTGCTGGCAGCCCTCAGCATGACGAGGACCCTCTCACCCATGGCAGTCTCACCAATAGTGTCGCTACCCATGTGAGCCCCACGACAAGCGGCACTACCCACGTGAGCCCCACAGTAAGCGGCACTACCCATGTTAGCCCTACCACCAGTGGCACTACACATGTGAGCCCTACTACCAGTGCCACCACCCATGTGAGCCCTACCACCAGCGACACCACTCATGTCAGCCCCACCTCGAGCGAATGCACCTCAGCGGGCACCCTGCTGACGGCGAGTGCAGACAACCTTGTCAGTCATCCGACTGAAGATGTTGATTTGCTGGATGAGGAGTTCTACGCCGCGTGTAGGCAAACGTTGGAAGAATGCCGCGAGGCCTCTGACAACCTCCTCCCCAACCTCAAGTGCAAAAGCATACGCACAGATGGGGGAGTTCAGTGGAAGACCGACATCGAGGGTACCCTTGCAGCGGCACATGACGAAGAAGGACCGCTACTGCTTGTATTCTACGCAACCCTCAGAGGGCACACGGTCAAGGTGCTGATTGACTCGGGGGCCTCTGACAACTTCATCTCGGAGCAGAGCGCTAAGCGATGTGGCCTCACAACACGAGCCGGCTCCGAGATGCGAGTCACCTTGGCGGATGGATCTGTGAAGATCACTGGCGCCACCGCGTACGCCAAGTTTAACACGCACACCACCACGGGCACCTATACGGAGAACGCTCTTGCCCTCCGGATCCTACCACTGGACATACAGGTGGATGTTATCCTCGGCGGAAGGTGGCTGCGCAGTCACTCTCCTGTCACTCTGGGCTATGAAGGGAATGGCTCCGTCTCCTTCCTCAGGAAGTCCCGCAGTGGCAAGATTGGGGATCGCGTCACCATCACAGGCTGTTCTCCTGGGAAAGCATCTGGGGACAGGTCTCCGAAGGGCACGGCCTGCGCGGGATTGGTGGATGAGGTGTTCCTAACCCCTGCCCAGCTGAAGAAGTACCTGGTGTACGCGGAGACGCAGAAGCTACGCGGCAATGACGACCCGGAGATACAGCCCGCCTGGCTCATGGTGGCCGAGAAGTCCCCCGACGATACTGCTTCTGCCTTTGCAGCCACGGCTATCGACTCTGAGAACGCCGAACCCGCTGCGGATACTGAAGATGCAGAAGTGAGCCCCGAGTGGACCCTCAAGTTTCAGGACTTCTGGGGTGAGGAGTACAAGAAGGAGATGACGACTGCCCTACCGAACATCGATGGACTCAGACATGACCCCCAAGATGAAGCCAACATTAACCTGGACCCTGAGCTGAGCAAGAAGGGACCTCCCTGCCAGCGCATCTACAAGAAGTCCGCAGAGGAACTCCGCCAACTTCGAGAACGCGTGGAGACTCTGATGTCCAAGGGCTACATCCGACCCTCTTCCAGCCCTTATGCAGCTCCCTGTTTGATGGTCCCTAAACCCGGGAACCCCAAGGAGCTGCGACTGGTGATCGATTACCGGCTCCTCAACCGCCAGATAGTTAAGGACAAGTATCCTCTCCCAGACATCCAGATGATGTTCGACGAGATGCAGGGTGCGAAGTTCTTCTCTTCGTTCGACGCGGTGGATGGCTTCTGGCAAGTACCGAGGGCACCAGGAGATGTCGAGAAGACCGCCTTCACCACCCAGATGGGGTCATATGAGTGGTTGGTCATGCCGCAGGGGCTGCAGAATTCACCGTCTCAGTACCAGCGACGGATGCAGTGGGCCTTGGGCCATCTCCCATTTGTCCGGATCTTCATCGATGATGTGGTCGTCTTCAGCAACACCGCTGCAGAGCACTACGAGCACGTCAAGCAACTGCTCCTGACATGCAGGGAGAAGGGCGTCTTCCTCAAGAGGTCCAAGTGCCAACTGTTGAAGAAATCCTTGCGGTTCCTTGGCCACTGCATCTCCGCAGATGGCTGCAGACCCCAACACGACAAGGTGGCTGCAGTGAGGGACTGGCCCGAGCTGGAAACGGTTACCCACGTCAGGCAGTTCTTGGGCCTGGCGGGGTATTACCGCAGGTTCATCCACTGCTTCTCCGAGATCGCTCAGCCTCTCACCCGGTTGACCAAGTCGGACGTGCCCTGGGAGTGGGGTCCCATGCAGCAGTGGGCCTTCGAGGAACTGAAGAAGGCCCTCACCTCAGCGCCAGTACTCGCCTTGCCCAACATCAAGGGTGCCGCAGACGGCACGGCACCTTTCGTGGTGCAGACGGATGCTAGCGGCATCGCTCTTGGGGGAGTACTGATGCAAGACAATGGAGATGGTCTTGGACTGCGCGTGATAGCATACGAGAGCCGCCAGTTCTCAGCCGCTGAGCAGAATTACCACACCGGCGAGCGTGAGCTAGGTGCTCTACACCATTGCACCACCGTTACCTGGCGGCATTACCTCATCTTCACCAACTTCCGCATCCAGGGTGATCACCGCCCCCTTGAATGGCTGATGGAACCCGGCAGGGAGCTTAGCCGCAGACAGGCACGCTGGTACATGGATCTGGTGGAGGTGGGAGTCCCGAGAATGGAGTACATCAAAGGAGCGCTGCTGCTGGTACCGGACGCCCTGTCCAGAAGACCTGACTTCAAGGACAAGGACGTGCGTGAGGGGTTGAAGGAGGCAGGGGTGATCGACCCCACCTCAGATCTACCGAAAGACCCCCTGGCAACGCTGGAGTCTGAATACTTCTCCAGCTCACCACCCGCAGCTCATCCCCACTGGGCCTAGACAGTTGACTGTTGGCTCTCAGCAGTGGAGACCCTCTCCGTGGCGGAACAGGCCATGGACATGGGGGAGACCATCGCTCTCGTTAACCCGAAGCTCTATAAGGGAATGAAGGAGGATCACCTCGACTTCGACATGCCTGACTGGCCTGCAGCTGATGGTGCGAAGCCGGTAAAAGCTCCACACAAACCCCCTGATAGAGCTCCACCCCAGATAAGGATAACGAGGAGTATGTCACGCGCTGGGAAGGCCTCTACGACCCCAGCGCCTCCGCAGTTGGCGTCACCGAAGACGCGAACACCTACGTCACGAGCTGACGCAGCCCACTGAGAAGGTGTCGACGAGCTCACCAACCCCGCAGCAGGCGCCCCAACAGTTAACTTCATCCCCGGTCCTTCACCCACAGAAACGGCAGGCTCCCCCAGAGGACTCACAGAATTGGCGTGTCCGAGCAGAGTACTCCTCGAAGTACGCCGAGAAATTTGGACCCTTCGATGTGGACGCCTGTTGTGACTTTGGCGGTCGCAACAAACAGGCGGATAGATTCTGGACAGACTGCCTTTCAGAGAAATGGAGGGGCCTTCGGGTTTGGTGTAACCCTCCATACAACTCCAAGTGCATTACTGTGGAGGCGATCTTGAACAAGTATATCGCAGAATGGAAGGCAGACCCAGAGAACACCTCAGCAGTATTCGTTCTACCAGATCACCAGTCCAAGCTCCCCGCGTGGCGCAAACTTTTCAGAAAGGCCAATATGCAGATTGTTGAGGTCATCCCTACTCACGATGACAAGGGCGAGCCCAACCAGTTCTTCGAGAACCCAGATGGGAGAGCCTTCGACCTCCGCTGGCCTGTTCTGATAGTACACGCCCCTCCCGCCAAACCACAACCAGCACGCGTGAGGCATCCGCGAACAACCCCCGCTGTGATAAGGACAGGCGAGGCGGCAGACTTCAGAGACGCAGCCTCCCAGCAGTCGGACTCAAAATTCCTGCGCGCGTTGAAAGCGGAGTACACCCGAGAGGGGACACTTCGCTCACTAAGAGAGAAAGTGAAGGCGGCGCCACACCAATGCCTACAGGACTTCAGGCTGGTGGGTGAAGTGGTTTGGAGAACCGCAGCAGGGAGATATCAGTTGGTGCTGGGGGAGGACTCTCCACTTCGAGAAGTAGTGATTCGCCATGCTCATGAGTCATTGTCCTCGGGCCACACTGGGCGAGACAAGACTCTGGAGAGGGTGCTGCGACGATTCTATTGGCGTGGTGCCGCGGAAGATGTGGGCACTTGGGTTGCATCCTGCGCAGTGTGCCAATCAGTGAGGCCGCGGGGAACTTACCCGGATGGGTTGCTAAACCCTCACAGCATCCCGAACAGGCCATGGCAGGATGTTGCGGTGGACTTCGTCACCGGCCTGCCGGTATCAGAGAGGGGCAATGATGCTTTCGTGGCCTTCACCTGCAAGCTGACGAAGATGGTCCACGTTGTGCCGATGAACTTCGGCGACAGCTCCGCAGCTGTGGTGGCCAGAATCTACTTTGACTCGGTGTGGCGCTTACATGGCGCGCCTATGAAGATTGGCTCTGATCGTGACCCGCGGTTTCAAGATGCTTTCTGGCAGGAACTCATGAGACTGATGGGTGTGAAAGTGGCTCGTACCACGCCGTACAACCCTCGGTCTGACGGCCAGGCGGAACACAGCAACAAGGTTATTGAGGACATGCTCAGGTCCTTTGTAGACGCCAATGTGGAGGACTGGGATCTGTTCACCACTAACGTGGAGTTCGCGATCAATGACTCCAGGAGTGAATCTACTGGCTTCACGCCGTTTGAACTGGTGTTCGGATTCTCGCCGCTGTCGCAGTTGGATCTTTTCCTAGAAGCCGCGCAGTCCACCGCCGGACGACGAACTGGGGGAGTAGGCACCGCACACGAAGTGGCTGTGAAATTTTCGTCGCAGCTGCGGGACGCCAGGCAGCGGTTGGAACTGGCTCAACAGCGACAGCGCGAACAGTTTGATCGCAGACACGGGCAGCGGGAGTATGCTGTTGGAGATCTGGTCTGGATAGAGGCGAAACACCTTACGGAGAAGGTGATGGATCGCTCCATCTGTAGGAAACTGACCAAGCGCTGGCATGGACCAGTTCCTGTGACTGAACGCTTCTTCAGCGATGTACAGATGACCATGCCAGAGGCCGACAGAGGAGCCCCAGTAGCCTACCGCCTACGCCTCCCTCCTCACTGGCGGATTCACGACGTCTTCGCTCAACATCGCCTCAAACCGTACACCAGCGGTCAAGATGCTTTTGCCGCACGCGATCACCTAGCAGTACCCGAAGAAGTGGTAGTGGACGGTCAGAAGGAAGCACACGTTGAGCGCATCCTTGCACGTCGAGTGCGGTCTGTTCGAGGAAAGGAGGTGGAAGAGTGGAAGGTTCGCTGGACTGGCTACTCCAAAGCTCACGACCAATGGAGGACGCGTGACAAACTTGAACGCGGAAGTCCACTTCAACAACTTCGTGAATTCGAGCAAGCGAGACTGCACATGGAAGCGCAAGTCCGCGACGAAGCCACTCGGCGACGCGAGCAGCGTGGCCGCCACTCCGCTCAAGCCGGAATGACACTGGCCCACCTCATCACTAATCCCTGCGATGAACTGGACCAGCTCGAACAGATGGAAGATGATATCCCCCTGCCGTGGGAACGCCAAGAGCGCGTGGAAGATGGGGCGCTGGCACTGGTGACAGAGCTGCTGGCAATACAGACAAAAACAACCCGCACGCCCAGGATTCTCGTACTTTTCAGCGGTACTGGCTCAGTAGAGAGGGAATTCCTGAATTGCTTCCCCTCCGCCTCAGTAGTGACCCTCGACTCCGGGCATATCTGGCAACCCACTCATGTGTGTGACATCCTACAATGGGACTACATACAATACCCGCCTGGATTCTTCGATGTTGTTTGGGCAAGTCCCCCCTGCAGGCAGTACAGTCAAGCGCGCACCACTGGTGGACCCCCTGACCTTCCCCAGGCTGACAAAATCGTACGACGAGCATTGCAGATCATTGACTATCTGGAGCCAAAACATTGGTTCATGGAAAACCCCAGAGGTCGCTTCCCTAACGCGCTACGGCTTCGCCCTATGATGCGCCAGCTTCCCCCACCGCTGGTGTGTACCTATTGCATGTACGGTACGCAATACATGAAACCCACCTGCATATGGACGAACTCAGCACCACCCTCGCCCCTGCTACGCTGTACTACTTCAACACCGTGTGCGTGCAGATGGGCAACCGGTGCTCATCCAGAGACTGCTCAGCTTGGACCTCACCCGCAGCAGACTGGAGCAGGTCGATCCGCGAGTGTATATCCCGTGCCAACACTCCTGCTACGACAACTTTTCCGACATTTACGCCTCCGCGACACTGAAGACCCGCTTTAGATTCCAAGTGGCACCCTTCTTCTTGAAAGTGGTGCCCTGGTAGCGGCAGGCAAACTATGCTCGAAGAGGAACCAGAGAACCTAAGAACTCGAAACAGCAAGGAACCAGAAAACCTAAGAACTGGAACTTAGATGGGTACCTTAGCGGAGTGATCCCAGGAGGTAGACCACTCCTAAGGGGGGGAGAGTTGTGCCCGGAGGCACAGCGTGAGCCGATATGCCTATGTGTCCGTATGTGTGTCATCGGGGGTAATCTGGGATTGGCACGATGACAGTGAAATTGGGCTTGAAATCACGATGAGAATGAATACCAGATGTCCGGGGTATGACAGTATGACACTATGACAGTATGACACTATGACAGTATGACACTATAGTAGTATGACAGTACTGTGGGGGGTGTCATCGTGGAACTCAGTCAGACCCTCGAAGAATGGTCAGATTCGCATCGGGGTTGAAAAGACAATGAAATCGAATATCAGATATTAAGGTTATGACAATATGACAGTATGACGCTATGACAGTATGACAGTACAGTAGTATGACAGTACTGTGGGGCAGTCATCGTGTCAGCCTGTCGGCATAACATCTGAATCGAGAATGACGAATCGGAATTAGAAATGAGATCGGATCGGGAACCGAACGTTGAGCCGAAGTGTGACATCGGCTCTCGAGTGGTTGACCCTGCAACCTGAGTGACGAGTGAATAAGTAGAGCACTTGAGAAGTGTTTAGCCTTCAGAACTCGGAACCGAATTATCGTTTGTACCTCAATCTGGCCCTGATCCAGTATATTATAAAAATCCGAATTGTGTACCTTTGCACGTTCAATCAAAAACATATCTCCGAGCATCTGTCGTCGTGCCCCTGGCACATTCGGGACTTCTTGGTGCACGTTGCCGGGCACGATCTGCCGGCCTCCGTGCAGGATGTCATGGGGTATATCGCATATGCGGTGGAGGTCCGGCCGTTCAGGCTGGACTCCTCTACGGTGCGGAGCTACCTTACTGGTGTCACAGCATGACATTATGAAATGCGAGACACGCTGGGCGAGGCGCCTATCATGGAGGAGGATGGCAGCCCGCTCGTGTTGCGCATCCCAACTAAGCACCCCTCTGTGCGGGCGTTGCTGACGGTGTTGGACAAGCATTACAAGCGGCCGTCCAAGGCTAAGCGGGCTTGGACCCCGGCTGAGTGGCGCCGCATTTTCCACTTCGGCTTCGTCCTGAGTGGGCGTTCGGGCCGGTTCCAGCAGCTGGTGTATATGATGAAGACCTTTGGCTGCTTGCGGCCGGGGGCAGTGCGGTGGCTGCGTGTGTACTTTGACCTCTATTGGGAGGGTCCGTCGTTGTGCATTCACTGGAGGAAGCCTCCGGTGCCGACGGACCCTCATGTGCTGGTGGTGCACAATGATGAGGAGCTTTCCCCTTACATCCGGGGCTCCTTGGTGTTCGATAAGAATGCCGACGCCCGAAAGCCCAAGGAGTTCTTCATTCCGAGCGAGGTGCCGGCTCTGGGGGTATTCCCGGTGCAGATGTTGGAGGAGTATGTGGTCCGTGAGGGGCTGACCTCCGGCTCCTTGCTGTGTCGTGCGCCGAAAGGGGCATCGGGTTGGTACCCCGGGCCTTACTCCGGCTTTGGCCGGGCTTATCAGAAGGCTTTTGCTCGGGCTTTCCCCGGCCGGGATGATGCCTGCCACTACGGGGATGGCTCCCCGAGGAAGTCTCTTGGTCAGTGGCTGTGGACTTATGGTTGGTCACACCGGGTTATCTCTGATGTGGGCAGTTGGTACACGCCTAAGGTGGCCATGGACCTGTATTTCACAACTCACAGGTTCACTATCTTGCGGGCATTGCGGCAGTTGGGGGCTGAAGCTGGGGGTGTGACTGTGACGCATTTCAGATGATGCGCCGGATGACTCCGCGCTTAATCTGCAGATCTTGACCCGTATAGAGAAGACCCTGAATGTGGAGGCGGGTTCTCTAGTGGGCATCGAGATGGATGGTTATCATATTTATGACAAGTATCGGCTGGCTCGGGTGACGGACTTGCCCGACGAGGCCACTACTGGTTCGGACTATGTGCTCTCGGATTTAGCAGGGATACGTGGGCTCGATTAATCAAAAGATTAAGGTTGTCGTCCTCCATGAAAAAAATGTAGGCGGTAAGAAGAGAACGGGTGATAGCGTTACCGCAAGGCACGAGGCCAACACTTAGCGCGGGTTGCGCACGCTCGATAATCGGGTAGCGGGTCATTTTTGTCGCACCGATGGTCATTTTTGTCGCTGTCGCAAGAATATTCCTTTGTCGCAGGCTGCGACGAAAATGACCAAACGGTCATTTTTGTCGCAGCTTGCGACGAAAATGATAAAATGGTCATTTTTGTCGTAAAAATTTAGGAAAATTTTAAGAAAATTTTTCTTACCCGTGGTGAACAACACAGGTCGATAACGGGTCTATTGTTTCACACAGGAATTTGACACAGTTTAAACATGGCCTATTATTACAATATCTAGGCACATTCAATGCATGGACACTGAAGGATGCAAGCAGGGTTGTGCTATACTCTAACATATAATATTATTACAATATTAAAGCATGTAAATGGAACGAGACAGCAAACAAAAACTACGTATCGATCAATCAATTAAAACAGTTCATCTATCCTAAAGTAAGCAATAGCAGTCTTGGAAATCGGCAGAGTTGCCTACAGCTCCTTCCAGTGCTACAGACGGCCAAAATCGCAGAGTTCCTGCAGGCACAGATCTGTAAATAAGTACAATTTAGGATAGTCAAAACAATAGCATGCACATCGTAACAGCAACGCATGAAAATAAAAAAGACAGCAATGTTGACGCCGAAAACGCATGCTAACCTGCAAAAAAACAGCGCGCCAGTCAGCAGAGGTGTTGGGAATCGAACCCAACCCGATAGGCAAGATGCCCAACGGGCTCCAAGCACTCCCAGCGTAAAAACAAACTCCGGAAAGGGAGGCAATGCGTCAGTCACCGACAGCGCACGAGATTCTGCAAATAACTGCACGCTAAAGAGCATAGATGGGAGTCGGCGTGCAAGATTCCCGGCGGACGGAATTCAAGCACTGCCAACGAAATCAAACCGAAATGCTAAAAGGGAGCTAGCAGCCAAGTTTTCTGTAGCCTTCGTTCAACGCACTAGATCCTGCAAAAAGAACAGCGCGCTATACAAGGCATGCGTGTTGGGGATAAGAAAAATGTCTAGGGGCTCCAAGGGCGCAATCCCAGCGCAGAAACAAAGTACAAAAAGGGCGGAGTAAACAACACTGTAGGGAACAGTGCGCTAGTCAGAAACTAAAATAGTCAAACAAAAAAAAACAAACGAAGAACATCAATACGCCGCGGAGGTCGGTTGGTCGTTGTCGGCGCCTGGTAATTACAATATAGGTTGTCGGTCGCTTAAGATTAAAGGATACTGTAGTTGTTCAAGATGTGGTGACCGTGACGCGGACTGTGACGCGGACACGCGGTCGGAAAACAGTCGACTGGACTCTGGAGGGCTGCTGTACTGGATCTTCTACATCCTAGATCCTTGCGATAGTCTTGCGACACTTCTTGTGACAGCCCCAAGATTCGATTTCCGATGCGGATTTCTGATCGATCGAGCGGATTTCTGTATTTTTACTGATCGGGCGGTCTGTCGACGGTTAGATCGTTCGGTCGACAAACAGTCGACTGGAGGGCTGCTGTATCTTCGACATCCTAGCGACACAAACTAGATTCGGTTTCCGATGCGGATTTCATTTTTTTCTGATCGAGCGGTCGTTCGACGGTTTGATCCGTCGGTAAGTAAACAGTCGACGGAGGGCTGCTGTATCTTCTACATGCTTGCGACAAAATTTAGATTCGGTTTCCGAGTCAGATTTCATTTTGACTGATCTTGCGGTCGGTCGAAGGTCCGATCCGTCGGTTGACAGACAGTTGCGACAACCTGAGGTTTAAAATTTTGGATGACGAAACTTTTTGGGGCACCTTGACACTGTTCGAACGACGATGTCGAATTCATGTCTCCATTTATTTTCTGAAAACCTGCTTTACCCCTTTAAGGGAACGAACAGAATTCACTGTTTTTTTGAGAAGATTCTGTGCGGTGGTCTCGCGACAAAAGAATATTCTGCGACAGCGACAAAAATGACCAGTGGTGCGACAAAAAGGACCAGGTACCCGATAATCGTGTCGTTGAACCGTACGCAGACACATCTTATTCGGCGCAGATTCCCGAGATACGTACATAACGGTTCATTGGATTGGTCAGGCCTGAAAGGAATGTACCGAAAGATTTTTAACAAGACGTTGTCTGGAAGATGCATTATGTGTAGGGAAAAATGACGAATATCCAGTATTGCAACCTCTAAAATAGGCAATACGGACGGTTCTGACAATCGTGCACGATTGTCAGAACCGTGGGTGTTGCTAGATATAAATAAGACAGCAATGGATATGATATCACACAACCCGAAAAACCATGAGCCGGACCCGCCTATGCCTTATCTGCGCGTTGGACCGACAAATTTACTTTGAGTCGATTCTCCATGGCATCCTAATCGACACACCACAAAGAAGCGACGTTTGCATGTGCATATGGCCTTATATGGATGAGCGAATATCAGCATCACCCAGTTACTGGCGGCATACAGATGAGCTGACATCATCACCACAGAACAACAGGCAAGCAAACGTAGATAATGAGAACGCTGACGAATCACGAAGCATGCCATATCTGTGTTATGGGTTCTACAACGATGTCGGCGAGTGGGTTGATTATGATTTCCCACCATCACACGGCTACGGAAGTAGCGATAATGGTAGCTGTGTGGAGTATGCAGAGTATGAATAACACACTACTTAGAACAATGGATGGACTATTAGGATAGCAGTATAGGGTAACACGAGCACATAAGTATGAGTAATGTTAACTTGCAAATAAAGACTAGAAGTTTACACATGCATATCTATTTGCTAGGGACTTTGATAAGTATCCTTTTGATCATTATCATCTTGCCTCATTGTTAGAAGCCAAAGTCCTCGTCTTGCATATTCGCCGCACAGTTGCACGCTCCTAAATATTGCTCTATACTCTCACCGCGCTGCTCCGTTAACAATAAATCATTTATCTTGTCCACAGGTATTTTTAGGTTTCTAGGCGTCGCCCACTTCCCCGTCCAAGGGTTCCTCGAGGGAAATCGTTCGAGATGCATCAAGGTAAAGAATAGGTAAAACCGAGTACGGCGTACATAACGGTATCCTGCAAATATTTCGTCAAAGTCCCAATTTCCCAAACTGATAGGCCTTTGGCACAAAACATATACGTTTTCCGCCTGACAGTTTACGCAAGGCTTATGACCAAACATGGACACATTCTTTGTCATATCTTCATCATCATCAACGCCAGGCTCCAACCAACGCAGGATGGCATCAACCATTTCTGGTCTTGCTCCAGGAAGGTCTTGAACGCGAAAATAAATGATTAAAACGCGCTACAACACTTCTTAAGTAGGCATGGGAGCCAGGTCCAACCCATATTGTACACAGACATATATATTTCCTAACGGCAATTGCCACTTTCCATCGTCATCAGGCTCGGGAATACAGCCTGTGCCCTGGTTAATCAACTCGGGAATAAAGTCTGTGGGAACCGGCATTGTTTTTGGGGTAAGTGCGCCAGGGTTGCCTTGCGTTGGAGTGGCAGCATACCGATGCGCATCCAACAATTGAAAATACCATGTTTCCCGCGTTTCGCGGATAAACCTCCACTTGGCGTAAGAGGGGTCATGTGTAGGATGCAGCGCAGGATCGACGAACACTTCCTCGCGATATAAAAACAAATTCCAGGATTGGCACACACAGCACTTTTCGTACGTTCGATATGCATACGTTCAAGCTCAACAAGTCAAGGTATGGCTTACGCGAGGTCGACTTTACACAAAACTTCGGAAAATATTTTTATTCGATAAACATGTCGCTTAAACCAATCTGAACATATTGCGCGCTCTGGGTATACAATTGACCCAGGCATTGAAAAGTTATGGCCGATACCGCTCGGTTACCTCCCATACTTAACCATACTTAAGAGCACACTTCAATCGCATTTATCTCACGATCTAGAAAATCGGAAGTTTTGTGTAAAGTCGACCTCGCGTAAGCCATACCTTGAAGTGCGTCTTCCATGAAATGAGGAGTATTCATATTGGAGGAGGCTAGGTTTTTACTGCGAAAAGAAATGAATAAAAGACATGTAAAATTACTTATGTAACAAAAAACTTCGAGGGACTTCCAACACGATTCTGACAATCGTGTACGATTATCAGAAGTGTCCGGAGGGTAGTTTTGGTATGTACTGGTTTTGGTATGCAGATAATCGATCCTCTATTTCGGGAGTCATTCTATGGTTGACTCGGAGAACGTTTTTCGCTATCATAAGCTCTGTCCTTATTTGAGAGTACAAGCTTTTCCCGTTGAAACGTTCTCCGGTGAGAAAATTGCCCACTCTTATGATTATATATGCAGCAACCTGACACGTCGTGTAGGCAAGGCGGCTGCGGTCGAACACTGTCATATCATTGACTAATGACGCCGTGTTCATGGTATCACACGCCCGCACCCCTTCACGTGACAGGTCTTCGTATCGAAGTACCACACTCATGTCCACCTCATGTCCACCGAGTGGGAGACAAATATTATCCCCACGTAGAAGCATCCAATCCATCACTGGCAGGAACGCATGATTAAAGCGCGTGATGACATAGTCAAACCGCACGTGTAAAATATTGTCATAGATCGATGAGCACTGTGCTGGCCGTGATAATAGCATGGCGTCCAAGGTAAACATTTTAAGGTGTGCGTCAATCAATTTAGGAGACACCGCCCATCCATCGGCACTCACGTGCAGGGGATACCGGGTTTGGTAAATGTTCCGCAGACGCTGCAATGATGCGTAACCACTTTCTACTAACTTTGCAATACGGCCATCCTCCATACCAAATATGTAGCTAGTAAGGAGGGAACGGTTAATGTTGTTCCCACAACCTACCAAATTAACACTCAAAGCAGGTTGCGCACGCTCAATGATTAGCTCGTTAAACCGAGAGCAGGAACATCGAATGCGGCACAGATCCTTCAGGTATACACTTGCTGGTTCATCAGACCGATCTACTTTACACAGAACTGCACGAAAGATTTTAACAAGGACTAAGTCGGGAAGAGACATTCTTGGACTAGCTTTTCGTGGAGGTGCGTCGCTCAACGGTAAAGCTGAAAATGAATTTCGAAGGTGAGTTTACTTGCTTATAAAACATCACCGGCGTGCATGGATTGTGGACGTTATACGGTTCAGACAATCGTCAACGATTGTCTGAACCGTCTGTTCACGGTTCAGATGGGAGAATGGGGGGTGTGGGTGTGTAATATTCCTTAAGTATGAAGAAAAACAAATTTTCTTAAGTATGGAAAACGCGTGTCGACGCGCGGGCCGACGCGGCACTCTTAAGTATGGGCTGCATGGGAGCCCTATGTTGCGAAATCTTAGAATGTTAAGAATACGAGCCTGAACTGTCCGTCCGTCCAAAAATTTGTCTTGACGGACGGACGGACGCGGACGAAATCTTGACCGATATTATTCCCCTTTCGTACCCCCGCAAGTGCAAGTTCGACTGTCCGTACTGTGACCCGCGTGATCCGTACGAAGGGTACGTTTTCCGTACGCATGGGTACCGGTGATCGAGCTGGAGGTGCCGGAAGCAGATTCTACTTTTCCGTGCTTCGTGTGCTGGGAGAGCGACGTGTTCTCTCACGCTAAGTGGCAAACTTGGGAGCCGATCCTGAACCCGCTGCGCCGCAGAGACGGGCGCGCGTTCGTGAGGACCAACCTTTGCGCGATTTGCGCGGGAGAAGTGTGGGAGACAGACTCGGACAGCGTTCCGATCGGCAGGGGTGCAACTTTTGGCCTGCGAGAAGAGCTTGGGAGACATGGCAGGTCCACGAGGAGAAGGCGGGAACCGGAGGCTGTCGTCGCCGGAGGTGAACCGGACGCTAGATCAGTACCGGCGGGCGGCGGTTTGGTGTACCAGAACCAGGATCGCAGCGGTGGAGAGGCTGCTGGTGCTGGCTCATCCCTCCAGGCCAACGACGAAGAGCGAGGTGCTGGAGGATCGGAAGGACATGCTGATCGAGTTCCAGCGGCTGAAGGAGGCGATCGTGGGGGACATGCCGAGGGACCTGGAGGGCCCCACCGACGATCTGGTGGAAGTGAGGCTCCTTGAGACTGACCGGCGAGTGGTGCGCGGTGAGTGGCCATTCACACTAAGAAGGATTTGTGTTAAAAACTGTTAATGATGTGTTAAAAAATGTTAATCGAGTGTTAAATAGTGTTAATGTGGAAACTGGGTGTTAATCAAGTGTTAATACGCGAAAAAATTCATAATGGGCTATATTATAGGCGGAAAAGTGTTAATGAGGTGTGAAGAAAGGGTTAACCGTTGGCGAGGGAGTGTTGATGGGGCAGTTCAGGAGTGTTAACGGAAGGCTGCATCTGTTAATCGCGGTATAATCACGCTGCTGGGAATTATATTGGAGCCAGAACACACGCCTGTTTCGCCGATGCATTTGAAAAGTGTCAATACCCAGCGCAGCCACCGTGCGTGATGAGGGTCTCCTGGCACTAGAACAAGGTATTAGTTATATATTAGACCAGAACCGTGCTCTGGTGACTGAAGAAAATATAATTTGGGTGTTGGGGGACTGGAAGCAATTATACACAAGAAAATGTCCGCCTGGATCTCCACCTGCTGTACACGTACATGTAGTCAACACCCTCGCGACGACTTGTGTCACGAGAATTTGAAAGAACCTCACCCGACCGTAGTTTTCCTCAAACTTCCTTCACCTCAAACTTCCACCACGACGACTTTTCAGCTTTCTTCGACAACCGACGCCCACTTATTCGACTGACCAACCCTCGTAGTCGTACCGTTGTGTTCTTTAATGAATATTTTCCGTATGTCCCTTGTTACTGGCGTGTGCACTTGAGGTTTCTGCTCTTCGTTGAGAATTTCACAGATCTGCAGACCCTTGGCTAGCGGGAAAACTGTTCACCAAACGACCTTTTTGACTTGACCGGGGTTTTCGTCGCGAAAAACTAACACATGTAGCCACTTCATTCGTATGGTTTGAGTAATTTATCGGGAAAATGGGTTCTCACTTCGCAACCCTACGATGTAGGCTACAGTTTTTTCAGTTTGATAGTTTCTAGTGGCATTAGCTCAACTTTTAGAGCGCCAAACCAATCGGTTTGGAGGTTCTCGGTGAAAGTCCGAGATGCCACACAATAGACTCTCTTTCACCATCTTCCCATCTTCCTCTTGAAGATACACTGTTTTTAAGACCCTTCGCTAGCGGGAAAAGTACTCATCGCACGACTTTTTTAACTTGACCTGCGTTTTCGTCGCGAAAAACTGACACATGTAGGGACTTCATTCGTATGTTTTGAGTGATTTATCGGGAAAATGGGATCTTGCTTCGCAACCCTACGATGTAGACTACAGTTTTTTTCCAGTTTGATAGTTTCTAATGGCATTACTGTAGCTCAACTTTTAGAGCGCCAAACCAATCGGTTTGGAGGTTCTCGGCGAACGTCCGAGATGCCACACAATAGAGGTGCGCCTCGTCTCATGCACGTCCCCTCACCTTCCATAAACCTACATTTTCCCTCTTGTACAATCACTGTTTTTCAGACCTTTTCGCTAGCGGAAAATCCGCTTGTCACACGACCTTTTTGACTTGACCGACGTTTTCCTCGCGAAAAGCTAACACATGTAGGGACTTCATTGGTATGTTTTGAGTGATTTATCGAAAAAATGGGTTCTCACTTCGCCACCCTACGACGTATGTAGGCTACAGTTTTTTCAGTTTGATAGTTTCTAGTGGCATTAGCTCAACTTTTAGAGCGCCAAACCAAACGGTTTGGAGGTTCTCGGTGAAAGTCCGAGATGCCACACAATAGAGGTGCGCTTCCTACTTTGATAGGACCAGACTTGAGGCATAGAAAGCACTAGTGTTTAAGTGCATCTTGTCCATCTTAGTGCTAACTAGATGACCTGGTAGTCTTGTGCTTACTAGGAACTTAGCAATCCGCTTGCCAAAAAGTAGCCACTTTCAAGTCAAAGCTGTGAAAACTAAGTCAAAGTTGTGAAAACTAGCCCACCTAGAGTCTTGTGAAACCTTATTTGCTTTGTCGCTCTTGGGTAAGCCCTTAACATTTTGGGTACAAAATTTGGTGGCACTAGCTCAAAGGTAGAACGCCAAACCATCATGGTCCCTCTTGAGAGTTACTCAGTTTTTCGCTCTACAATATTGGCTACTGAATTTCCGGTTTGGTTTGGTTGTTTCTTGTGGCATAGATAAAAGAAGATGAAGTGAGCATAGGGGCAAGACAAATAAAGACGAGAACCTGATTAAGCTAACTTTAAACAGTATTCAACACTAACAGCTGAGTTAGTACATAGTACCAACTGTACCAAAGTTAGCACACTACCAAAGTAGAGCGCCTCAGTACACTCTTATAGGTTTTAAGCTAGTAACAGGATTCAACACTAACTCAACTTGATTGAACTCAACTTTTTTTTTAAAAAGGGTGCATCTCATATCAACCGGCAGCTTGCTGGGGACATATTGTCGTCAGTGGGTTGCTTATGGTTGTTTGAAGTGGGGGTTTTTTTATCATCGGGTCCCATGCCGCTCAACCGTGTAGCTCGTGCGCTGATCGCCAACGGGCCGGTCGCGCAACGATGCGGCGGTTTGCAAGCCTCATGTCCCTGTTTTCTTTTTTAAGGGTGCATCTCATATCAACCGGAGGCTTGTTGGGGACATACTGCCGCCAGTGGGCAGCTTATGGTTGTTTGAAGTGGGGGGTTTTTGTCATCGGGTCCCATGCCGCTCAACCGTGTAGCTCGTGCGCTGACCGCCAACGGGCCGGTCGCGCAACGATGCGGCGGTTTGCAAGCCTCATGACCCTGTTTTCTTTTTTAAGGGTGCATCTCATATCAACCGGAGGCTTGCTGGGGACATACTGTCGCCAGTGGGCAGCTTATGGTTGTTTGAAGTGGGGGTTTTTTGTCATCGGGTCCCATGCCGCTCAACCGTGTAGCTCGTGCGCTGATCGCCAACGGGCCGGTCGCGCAACGATGCGGCGGTTTGCAAGCCTCTTGTCCCTGTTTTCTTTTTTAAGGGTGCATCTCACATCAACCGGAGGCTTGCTGGGGACATATTGTCGCCATTGGGCAGCTTATAGTTGTTTGAAGTGGGGGTTTTTTATCATCGGGTCCCATGCCGCTCAACCGTGTAGCTCGTGCGCTGATCGCCAACGGGCCGGTCGCGCAACGATGCGGCGGTTTGCAAGCCTCTTGTCCCTGTTTTCTTTTTTGAGGGTGCATCTCATACCAACCGGAGGCTTGCTGGGGACATATTGTCGCCAGTGGGCAGTTTATAGTTGTTTGAAGTGGGGGTTTTTTGTCATCGGGTCCCATGCCGCTCAACCGTGTAGCTCGTGCGCTGATCGCCAACGGGCCGGTCGCGCAACGATGCGGCGGTTTGCAAGCCTCTTGTCCCTGTTTTCTTTTTTAAGGGTGCATCTCATATCAACCGGAGGCTTGCTTGGGACATATTGTCGCCAGTGGGCAGCTTATAGTTGTTTGAAGTGGGGGTTTTTTATCATCGGGTCCCATGCCGCTCAACCGTGTAGCTCGTGCGCTGATCGCCAACGGGCCGGTCGCGCAACGATGCGGCGGTTTGCAAGCCTCTTGTCCCTGTTTCCTTTTTTAAGGGTGCATCTCATATCAACCGGCAGCTTGCTGGGGACATACTGTCGCCAGTGGGTTGCTTATGATTGTTTGAAGTGGGGGTTTTTTATCATCGGGTCCCGTGCCGCTCAACCGTGTAGCTCGTGCGCTGATCGCCAACGGGCCGGTCGCGCAACGATGCGGCGGTTTGCAAGCCTCGTGTCCCTGTTTTCTTTTTTAAGGGTGCATCTCATATCAACCGGAGGCTTGTTGGGGACATATTGTCGCCAGTGGGCAGCTTATAGTTGTTTGAAGTGGGGGTTTTGTATCATCGGGTCCCATGCCGCTCAACCGTGTAGCTCGTGCGCTGATCGCCAACGGGCCGGTCGCGCAACGATGCGGCGGTTTGCAAGCCTCTTGTCCCTGTTTTCTTTTTTAAGGGTGCATCTCATACCAACCGGAGGCTTGGTGGGGACATACTGTCGCCAGTGGGCAACTTATGGTTGTTTGAAGTGGGGGTTTTTTTATCATCGGGTCCCATGCCGCTCAACCGTGTAGCTCGTGCGCTGATCGCCAACGGGCCGGTCGCGCAACGATGCGGCGGTTTGCAAGCCTCGTGTCCCTGTTTTCTTTTTTGAGGGTGCATCTCATATCAACCGGCAGCTTGCTGGGGACATATTGTCGCCAGTGGGCAACTTATAGTTGTTTGAAGTGGGGGTTTTTTATCATCGGGTCCCATGCCGCTCAACCGTGTAGCTCGTGCGCTGATCGCCAACGGGCCGGTCGCGCAACGATGCGGCGGTTTGCAAGCCTCGTGTCCCTGTTTTCTTTTTTGAGGGTGCATCTCATATCAACCGGCAGCTTGCTGGGGACATACTGTCGCCAGTGGGCAGCTTATGGTTGTTTGAAGTGGGGGTTTTTTATCATCGGGTCCCATGCCGCTCAACCGTGTAGCTCGTCCGCTGATCGCCAACGGGCCGGTCGCGCAACGATGCGGCGGTTTGCAAGCCTCGTGTCCCTGTTTTCTTTTTTGAGGGTGCATCTCATATCAACCGGCAGCTTGCTGCTGGGGACATATTGTCGCCAGTGGGCAGCTTATAGTTGTTTGAAGTGGGGGTTTTTTATCATCGGGTCCCATGCCGCTCAACCGTGTAGCTCGTGCGCTGATCGCCAACGGGCCGGTCGCGCAACAATGCGGCGGTTTGGAAGCCTCTTGTCCCTGTTTTCTTTTTTGAAGCGTGCATCTCACATCAACCGGAGGCTTGCTTGGGACATATTGTCGCCAGTGGGCAGCTTATAGTTGTTTGAAGTGGGGGTTTTTTATCATCGGTTCCCATGCCGCTCAACCGTGTAGCTCGTGCGCTGATCGCCAACGGGCCGGTCGCGCAACGATGCGGCGGTTTGCAAGCCTCTTGTCCCTGTTTTCTTTTTTAAGGGTGCATCTCACATCAACCGGAGGCTTGCTGGGGACATATTGTCGCCATTGGGCAGCTTATAGTTGTTTGAAGTGGGGGTTTTTTATCATCGGGTCCCATGCCGCTCAACCGTGTAGCTCGTGCGCTGATCGCCAACGGGCCGGTCGCGCAACGATGCGGCGGTTTGCAAGCCCCGTGTCCCTGTTTTCTTTTTTAAGGGTGCATCTCATACCAACCGGAGGCTTGCTGGGGACATATTGTCGCCAGTGGGAAGCTTATGGTTGTTTGAAGTGTTTTATTTTTGTGTTCACCGGGTCCCATGACACTCACCCTCCATCATGAGGTTACGCACGGTTGGCGGACGCACGGTCAAGCACGGTCGGTCACGCCGGATGAGCAGGTTCTAACTACACGTTCCGATTGTCGCGTCCCACTCAGGATGCTCCCGCAGCACCAGCAGCCGCAACTGACGGGGGCGCCTCTGCCACCCCCGCTTCTGAAGACGCGGCGGCTGCGGTTGGCCACAAGGTACGCTATGCACCCGCCATTCCCGCTTCCTGTTGTATCTGCTTCCCCCCCCCTGGACAACCTCATGAAACTCCTATTTCACGGACACACGTGGTTGTACAACCCAACATCGAGTGGGACAAAACGTAGCCCGTCGGGTTGATGCACATGCAGGGATCGTCCGCCCAGTTGTCACGGAGTGGTACATGTTGAACGTCCCGCTTAGCGCAAGTGATAACGCCGTGCGGCTTATGTTGGGACAACGTGTGGGCACCGTGTGTTCTGGCGAGGGGGTCCTCCCATGTCGGCAAGCGTTGTTCCTGGCCCTTGTGCTGTGTGACCACAGTGCGCACGCACGATATTCCGGATTATACACAATTGGCGCATGCAGGGTGAGAGACATGGAAACGTTATTGTGTGCGGTGTGTCGTACCCCATGTGGTCGCGCGAAGAGTGGGAGACCGGTGATTTCCCTCCGGTTACCGTCATTGAGTTTGTGGGGTGTCAACCCGGAGGTGCGGACTCCCTCCATGTGGAAGGTGTGGGGGAGATCCTCGTGTTGTCGGATACCGAGAAAAACCCATTCCAATCGGGCATGGTAAGCACGGGATGCAATGTTTCGCAGTTTGCACTGTTGATGACATATCGACTGTGGCGCACGTCCAGGAAAACCCGCGGCCGACGCTTTTGAGTACGGCACCGTGGAGGCTTACTACTTGATCTTCTTGAAGCGTTCCGCCGAGAACTAGAAGAAGCACAATTGCTGTTATATTTTCATCCACACAATGGTTGGTAGGTATCTGCTTAATTTATAGACTGCAAAGCCAAGGGTGAAGGTGGTGTTCATATCAGATGGAGGACGTGCGCGCGGACTTGGTGAATGTTGGAAAGCAACCGCGAACTGGTAATAACGCGGTACGTGCAGTTTCTGGGAACATAATGTTGGTTTATTTTAAGTGAGAATAAACTGAAGCGGGCGTTGTTCAGGCTCCCGGTGGCGCACGGGGCGCGGCGTTTGTCGCACCCTACGCTAAGGTAAACGCCGGCATCGGTGCAATTCCACGACAGGTGCAATTGTGCTAAACCATCGGGGCATGGGTTGGATCGGGGCAGGGGCTGGATCGTGGCAGGGGCTGGATCGTGGCAGGGGCTGAATAGGG
>LGRX02003871.1:51713-85985 GCA_001247695.2 Cymbomonas tetramitiformis | reverse complement strand
CAAACCGGGCGGTAAATTCAAGCATGCACACGCCAAGTGGCGTGAGGCAGGCCAACCAACGTAATTTGCCCGCCCTGTACTCCTTTCAAGGAAAAAAAGTGCAGTGCGTGACAACGCAGCTATGGTAGTGCCCGAAGCACACACCCATTCACACACACACACACACCGAGAAGTGGCGTGAGGCAGGCCAACCAACGTAATTTGCCCGCCCTGTACTCCTTTCAAGGAAAAAAAGTGCAGTGCGTGACAACGCAGCTATGGTAGTGCCCGAAGCACACACCCATTCACACACACACACACACCGAGTGGGGTACGTGAAGGACACCGACCCGACCCTCACATCCCAGGTGACAGTTCTTTCGAAACTCGGTAGTAAAAATGAATGATTGCACGCACACAGAGTCCCTATGCAGTGAGAAATTTCTTACTTACGCAAAAATAAATCTTTCGTCTTCATAAATTTGTTGTTGTCACAATTTTGTTGGCAAAACATGAGTTGCGAGAGGAGGGCAGGCATTTGCAAACGCTTACCTGGGCGAGAAGCTGCCTTTGGGGCTCGTCAGCGACGAGTTCCTGAGGGGGGCGCTGCGCACGGATGCCGAGGCGCTCGGCGTTGCGCGCCAGAAGGCGCTCCTTCTCCTCCAACTCCTTCTCCAAAGTTCCCTGAGAAGCGGCGTGCAAGGGGGCTTGCTTAAGAAAGGCCAGAACGGTGACCAAAGAGTACGACAGAAGATTACTACACAAGCACCACCTCACATAGGCCGCAGTGGAAGAATAGACTTACTTTAATTTCCTCAAGAGTCTTCAGCACGGGGATGGCTGCTTGATGAGTGGTGGAGAGCTGATCAATTAGCAAGCACAGGGTGCTCTTCTTCTTCTTCAAAGAGTCGTTAACCTGCAACCACGCACCAAACACTGTATTCAGTCAGCGAATAATAAATAGACAACTGACAGCAAAGCGCACTGGTTATATACAATACGTAACTCAAAGTGCTACAATTGACTCGAGGTATTAAAAAGAGGGTAGACTGGAGAACCCAAAAAAATAAACAAACAGAGCCGGTAAAATGCACTGTGAGAAAACAATTTAAAAGCTCGTTTACCTGTACTTGCATAGAATACTGGGCACGACGGGTGTCGCTGTTGAACTTCCAATAGGCGGAGCGGTACTCTTGCAGAGTAGAACGTTGCTTGGCAGCCTTCGCCATGGTATCGGTGGACTTCTGGCGCCATACCGAAGGGAGGGAGAGTTCCGACATGACTTCTGCACACAGCATTTGAAACACGGGCGGTATTCAAAGCTTGTTGCGGAAAATAGAGAGGGATTAGGCGGCAAGTTTCCCGTTGTAAAGAAGGAATGACCTTCTTACGGGCTAGGGGGGTCCGGTGCCAAAATGATAAAATTGGATCATACACGTAGCCTCGCGCAAGGTTAGGGAAACTGACTCATGACGGACATCGTTTTAAAATTAGATACGGACATCTGCGGCGAAAGCAAAATATGAAAAGAACAGTGCAAGAGGATCTATCTAGTTTATGCACAATACAGTGGGCCTTGAATGAATCAAGGCGACCAAATATAGAAGGAACTAGCGGCAACCAGTAAACTGCTTAGTTCCTTAGGCAAATTAACTTTTGATGCTTCCCAACCCGATAACACCCATGAAAATTAAGTGGCGTAGCTATCTTAAAACCAAGTGGCGTTTGTGAGGAGAGGATCGCAATACCAATAAAAACACGTGCAGGACCCGATAGCCTCAGTTGGCTCGACTCTGATATCAGTAATGTCAAATCTGACGATTAGAAGTTGCAAACTATAGTCTTGATTAGACTATATACCCACGTTCCTTTGCCACGGGGCTCCTTGAGGACCAGAGCTGAAGGGTATATAATTATATATATATATAGCTCGGTGGGTGGTGGGTGCAAAGAAGATGCAGTACCTGAGGGCTTTCTCCTTACCGCTTGATATATGCAGGCTTTATATGCACTGCGAAATGGAAATGGAAGTTGAGTATTCTCACACTAAGACGAATTCTAACCTGCCGTCAGGAATGTGTTGGTTTGTTATGCCCGATATACAATCTGGTTTGGGTTGTTAACTCTAAATTGGTTGCGATGTTAAAATAGTTCAGGATCGACATTGAATCTAAACCGTGCATTCTTCACCCACGTTCTGGATCGAGCTATTTTGAAATCCGATTCGACTTTGAAAAGGATGCCAATTTAGTTTTAGCTGGTAATTATATACATTTTCCGAATTTGGTCCGGGTGGATCCAGGCGAGGGTGGATCAGTGCCACAAATACTTTCGTTTCACTTTTTGTTACTTTTTCAATTTCGACAACCAAAAAAAAAAAAGTAAATTACGTAACGCTAACGCACCGAAACCGCCGGTGCGGTGCGGTGCTACCGCGCCCGCGGTGAGTCATACAGACGAGAGAGATAGCTGAAAAAAAGTTAACCCTCTATAGAGGGTCTGCAACGTTTAAGAGATATCTGTTTTTCTTTTTCTTTTTCTTCTCCCCCCAATAGGTATTACCAAACGAAAGTCGAAACAATCTCGGAATGGAATGAAGCCGTGTCACCACCGACCGGCACGGAGACGGTATTTTCTTGATCAAGATGGTTGTAAAAGTGCATGTTTAAAAGCTGCTGGCGTGGGTTAGGCTGGGGCCGGTGACCACGACGGGGATATCAACGATGCTTACTAGTGCAGCAGGCTATCCTGCGTCGAGATGCCCCGTCCCTCTTGCGTGTCCCTTCAAACCAGGGCATTCCTCGAAACCACACGCCAGGCGTCCCGCCAAGTGCACTGCTCACGCAACGAAGCACAGATCGTACGTTAGTTTTCGGAACAGATTGCGCGGCACATCTAACGCGACTAGGAATACGGGAAGTAATCCAGGTTGGCCGCGTCCACAACACTTTCGTTGTTTCCTACTGTTACGTAGCTGTGTCCCGACGTGGGCGCATCAATGCTATATCGCATGCTGGTTACATCATATGCTATATTATATGATGCAGTATGCTACTACATTATTCTCACCAGACAGAGGAATCGAGTTCGAGTGCTTGCCCCTGCAGGAATATCCCGTCAGGTCAGCCTACATTGCCACGGCCACGGGCAGGTGAGCATCCGAGTTTTTCGCATATTCGGAGCGACTTAACCTTTGCCGACTTGTCTAAGTTCTAAGTGGTACTCTACAGGATGAGCTTTCTACCACTGAGCAGTTGGATCGAAACATCTGGGACATTGCAATCCCCGCGCTCGGTTCCCTCGCCCTCGACCCGCTCCTCTCCGGTGCGTCGACGCGCACTCCTCGGCACCTTCTGTACGGTGACTTGCAGATGCTCTCTTTCATTGCGATGAGTGACTAGATCAAGAGAGATTTTGCTTGGATTGTGCTCTTGCTTTCTCTTGGAGACAGAGGCACTTGTCAGTGGCCACCGTTAGTGACGTGGCGTGTGCTAGTGGCTCCCAGTGGTGGACACGGCGTTTGTGGGGCGGCTCCCGGGCATTGAGCCTCTCGGAGGACTTGCGGTGGCCACTGCCCTCTTCAACTTTTCCTTCCTCATCTTCAATTTTCTTTCCACTGTACTGCCCCCGGCCGCCGACCAAGCACGCCACATTGCTCAATCCTCACGCATCACTTCAGCTGCTTGGATGATTCAAAAGTTCGAGACGACGGACTTGTTTCTTCACTTCTCTTGGCGTGTTGCTGGGAGTGTGCCACTACTATGCACGCCTTGCATGGCAACTACTTGGTTCGAACGCCGGCTCCGCGCGGCTCGGCAACACTGGAATCTCTTTCCGTGCAGTAACCAACAGGCCTCATTTTCCGCGTCGCATGTGCCGCCGCTCCACTTGAGGATATTTTGCAGAGTCAAGACCTCGCTTAGCAGTGCACGTGGGCGAGGTTGAAGGCAGGCACCCGTGCCGCTCATCGCGGGCGCGATGGCAGAAGGCGACGAGCCCTTAGCGCGGCGCACCATCGCACAGGGCATCACTCTCGCTGTGATCCTCGGCTTGTACGACTCCCCCGAACCACCATCCGCCCTACTGCCTTCGCGGCCCCCCTCCCCTCAAGCTTTCCCGTCTCACTCTCTGCTGCGCTGCTCTATGTATCCATCGGGTGCGACGGCCTGTGTACACATCCGAGCGAGGTTCTTTTCGTTGTACCCCTGACACCCCTTGTGTGGCCTCCGTTGAAACAGTGGTGTCTCCCTAAACCTCGCACCTTGGCTCTGGTTTACACGTATAGCGGCCGCATGAGAGGGATAGACGCAGGTCTTCTGCAGTTCCCTCTCCCCTTGCACAGCGACCTGGTTGCAAGCTCCACTTCGGGCAACGTTTGTGCCACTTCAGCTAAGGTGGAGCTTGGCACTGTCGGCTTGCACTTGCACAGCTCCGCGACGGCCGGACTCAACACCTTCGCCGAGCCCTTGCTCTCTCTTATGGTGCGTGCCTCGCCTACTGGCCATGGCCCCGCGCTCTCCTATGGTGCGTGCCTCGCCTACTGGCCATGGCCCCGCGCTGCCCTATGGTGCGTGCCTTGCCTATTGCCCTTAAAACCCTAAACCCAAAAACCCCTAGAAAACCCCCGTGCTCCCTTATGGCGCATTACCATCGCACACCATTTAGTGTATTTTTTGGCCTGTCAAAATGCTCTTTGCTCATCCGTGTGCAAGTGTTTGCACACAATTGGTGCTGCTGCACTTGCTCATCCGTGTGCAAGTGTTTGCACACAATTGGTGCTGCTGCACGCCGCTGCCACTCGCCAGGCCACGCCCCTTCAAGGAGCAGATCGTGGCAGGGGGCAGCAGCTTGCGACAGGAGTTGCTGAGGAGAAGGGGGCTGCGTCGGAGGAGCTCGACGTGTTTTCGCGCAGGGCGCCCATGCAGGAGACCCTTTGTTCTTCGAGGTGTGAGCCTATCTGGAGGAGCTCATGATTATGCAAGGCCTGCGGTGATGTAGGGCTTGCATTGGCGCATAGCTGTGGTAGACTTGGGTTTGCTGTGATTGTAGTGTGCCGCACTAGTCCATAGCTGAATGAATTTTGGTCACCTAGGCCGTGCAGGCACTTTAGGTGGCGCGGTGGATCGTAGCTGTATGCCTTGTGGTAGGACTGGGTATGCAAGTGCTTTAGGTGATATGGTGGGTCATGCCTGTACTTTGTGGTAGACCAGGGTTTGCAGTTAGTGCAGGGGTAATGTCGGGGCGATGCGGAGGCCCCTCGTTATAAGCATTGTGGTAGACCAGGAGGTTTGCAGTTAGTGCAGAAGAGGTAATGTCGGGGCGTCGGAGGCCCTCGTTATTTGCATTGTGGCAGGCCAGGGTTTGCAGTTAGTGCAGGGGGGGTAATGTCGGGAGGCGTGCGGAGGCCTCGTTATATGCATTGTGGTAGACCAGGGTTTGCAGTTAGTGCAGGGGTAATGTCGGGGCGATGCGGAGGCCCCTCGTTATATGCATTGTGGCAGGCCAGGGTTTGCAGTTAGTGCAGGGGTAACTGTCGGCAACACGCTGGGGCATATTTGCACTTTAATGTAGACCAGGGTTTGCAAGTACTCCGGGTGATGCGGTGGGTCATAGCTGCACTTGGTGTCAGATCAAGGTTTGCATCTTCCCTAGAGGTGTTATGGTGGGTCATAGATGTGCACAATTGTGGTAGACCAGGGTATGTTGGCAGCTTAGCCGTATTCTGCAGGCTCGCAGCTGCCTGCTTCGTGGAAGGTTGGGCAATGCAGGCACGTTAGGTGGCATGTTTGGTGATTACTGCAACTTTGTGGTGGACCATGTCTATAGGGTTGCCATGGTGTCCATACCTGTATGCGTTGTGGTAGATCAGGATGAGCAGGTGGATCAAATCTGTGTCGTGGCTCCGGGTTTGAGGTATTTTAGGGTTAGGGTGGCGTACACTTGCTCCTCAGGGTTTGTGGTGCTGTAGGGTGTTATGGGAGCTCGTAGTCACACGCTTTGTATGCGACCAGGATTTGCAGGTTACGCACTTGCAGCCTGAGTGAAGGGCATGGGTGTGTAGTGACTCGCAGCCTTAGTGAGCAGGCATGGGTGTGTAGTGACTCGCAGCCATAGTGAAGAGCATGGGTGTGTAGTGACTCGCAGCCTGAGTGAGCGGCATGGGTGTGTAGCGACTCGCAGCCTTGGTGAAACGGCATGGAGTCCAGCCAGCTGGCGACTTCGCCAGCCTTAGTGAACGGCATGGGTGTGTAGCGACTCGCAGCCTTAGTGAACGGCATGGGTGTGTAGCGACTCGCAGCCTTAGTGAGCGACATGGGTGTATAGTGACCCTGAGGAAACCATTCCGCCACGGAGTTTGGGGATGAGGATATCCGCGGGCCGAGGATGCCTTTGAATGTGGCGTCTGGGGCAGTCAGATGGCACCGAGGCCTCGCCGCAACAGGGTTTGCATAAATCAAAATATAATCATGCTCAGAGTGGCCTTGTAGCTGTGTGGATTCTGGGGGTTCGGGGAGACTCGTGGTCCAAGGGTGAAGCCGTGGATGAGTGTGCATGAGATGCGTGAGCACGGTGGCCGCCAGAGCGCAGTGCAGCCCTTGGGTTTCGAGGAGTAGATTGGATAGTGGAAATATCCACGTGGAAAACGGGACGAGTGTTTCCGGCAGCAGGGATCTACGCGAGGCAGGAATGGACGCCCGCAAGTTGCATGTCGGGGCCACTGTTTTCGGAGTGCGTTGAGAGGTGCTTCATGTTTGCACTGTGTGCTTTAAGATGCTTTGGGCTTGGGGTGAGGGTCGAAATGACACGTGGCGAACTGCTTTGCACGGATTTCAAGCATGAGGCCCCGCAGTCCCACAGGGTGGAAGTTATGCATCCTGACGGACCATCGTATATGGCAGGCTGAGTCTTATCTGCGGGTCCGCAGCATCGCAGCGCCAGCTGTCCTTCTCGCCGCAGTGGGTGAGAGCCCCTCGCCACAAGCCACGACTCGCTCTCAGCATCTCCTGCGTGCCATCTGCCAGCATAGCTTCCCGTTGTCACAGCTTCAAACCAGGCTGGGTGACGTGGGCGTTCCTTGAGAGTTGGGTGACGTGGGCATTCCTTGAGAGCTGGGTGACGTGGACCTTCCTTGAGAGCTGGGTGACGTGGGCATTGCCAGGGACCTGTATGCCGTGGGCATTGCCACGCTGGGTGACGTGGGCAATGCCGGGGAGCTGGGTGACGTGGGCATTGCCGGGGAGCCGGGTGATGTGGGCATTGCCACGTGGGCATTGCAGGGCACCTGGGTGACGTGGGCATTGTCACGTGGGTAGTGCTAGGGATCTGGGAGGTGTGGGCATCGCCAGGGGACCTGTATGGGGTGGTGACCACACCCAATTGGACGATGGCGTGGGCATTGCGTTCGGCTGGAGGGAGACGCGCGCATTGCCATATGGGTGAACGGCTCTTGCAAGAGTGCAGGGGGGAGGGAGGGATTGATGCAGGGAGCGGTGCCTTCAAGGGGCTGCTGGACACCCGCACATTGCTCTCCGCCGCGCTCGGATGCAACCTGGCCAATCTGGTCCTTGATCCTGTGCTCATCTTTGGCGCTGGGCCGATCCCGGCATTCGGCGTGGGCGGCGCAGCTGCAGCCACGGCCTTGGCAGAGTGGGGCACCGCCATCGTGCTGCTGTGGCAACTCCGAGGCAAGGGCATGCTCGTACCTCTTCCTGGACTTCCAACGTGGTCAGAGGTACGGCTCGGCATATGGATAGGCTGGCTTACTGTGGGGTCACAGGCACGGCAGTTGCCGCCGGGCTCCGCCAGAGTGAGCGACGTGGGGGATAGCAGACCCTGGGCTTTCGGGTGCAGTGTGGGCGTGCGGGGGGGGTTTACTGGAGTGAGGGTTGGCGAGGGGGGGAACCAGGTGGCCCCCCTAGTGCAGGCCGGGGGTGCGCTGCTGGTGCGCACCGTGTCATTGCAGACGGTGTTGTTGCTCGGGACTGCCACTGCGCTTGCAGCTCCAGTGAGCGCTCACCGCCACTCCTCGGCATTGCTGGTACTCTGATTGTCGGACTTGAATGCACTGCATGCGGCCCCCTTGCCAAGTGCCACGTCATGCCTCAGTGACTTGAATGCACTGCATGCGCCCCCCTCACCAAGTGCCTACACATTTGACCTGTGGACATCGGGACTCTCGGGGCCAGCCTTCGTGCGCCTCGGCCGTCGGATGCATTGCGCCGCAAAGCAGTGCGCGCAGCGCTCTGTGTGAGATGCTGCATCGGACCATCGCCATTATGTTGTTGCTGAATAGTGTGTCACTTCTGGCGACATCTTTGGTTGCTCTGAAGCTGGTCTGACTCTATCTCGTCAGCTGGTTACCTGCCACGTCATGCCTCAGTGACTTGAAGTGCCCGCCCGCCTGCCTGCCTGCCACGTCATGCCTCAGTGACTTGAATTGATGGATGCGTTTTGACGGAACTCTGCCTGCTGTACTGTGGGAAATACATGAGGGGGTATGGGGGTGGTCTGATCTGACGCCCCACAGGATGGAGAAGTGAGCGCAGCAGCACATCAGGTGAGGCGGCATCGCTTGCGTCATTCGCAGTTGCTGGCCTACCGCCTAGTGCCATCTTTCCTACTCTGCTCATTCTTCCTATCAACCGCCACTGCCCCCCTCCCCCAGCTTCATAGTCGCAATGCAGCCACTAATGCCCACCCATACTTTAACCTCCTGTATACACTCATCCGATCCCTCCACTGGTCCGTCCCATACTGCAGCCACTGCTCCCTCCCAATGTGCCCTCTCTTTCTCTCACTTCTTATGCGCCTCCAGCATGCCTACCCTCTCTTTCTCTATATGTGTCTGTGCTTATCCTTGGACCGACTCCTTTGGCACACTGTAGCCGCAGAAAACCGGCTGTACTATGTACCCACGCCGGGGATCGAAGGATTCAGCAAACCTCCGTGTGTGCTTATCCTTGGACCGACTCCTTTGGCACACCGTAACCACAGAAGACCGGCTGCTCTCTGCTCCAATCCGACCGTCGCAGGCTCTCTGTTCCAATCCGACCGCCGCATGCTCTCTGCTCCAATCCGACCGTCGCAGGCTCTCTGCTCCAATCCGACCGTCGCAGGCTCTCTGCTCCAATCCGACCGCCATGCTCTCTGCTCCAATCCGACCGCCGCAGGCTCTCTGCTGCAATCCGACCGCCGCATGCTCTCTGCTCCAATCCGACCGTCGCGGCTCTCTGCTCCAATCCGACCGTCGCAGGCTCTCTGCTCCAATCCGACCGTCGCAGGCTCTCTGCTCCAATCCGACCGCCGCATGCTCTCTGCTGCAATCCGACCGCGCGGCTCTCTGCTGCAATCCGACCGCCGCATGCTTCTGCTCCAATCCGACGTCGCATGCTCTCTGCTGCAATCCGACCGCCGCATGCTCTCTGCTCCAATCCGACCGTTGCATGCTCTCTGCTGCAATGCATCTCTGCTGCAATCCGACCGCCGCATGCTCTCTGCTGCAATCCGACCGCCGTATGCTCTCTGTAGCACGCTCACGCTTGGAGCTTGGTGATCGGCTTGGGGGAGGGGCGGTGCGACTCAGATCTGCATCCAGATTTTTTTCTTCTTGTCCTTCACTGTGGACAGCCTGGCGGTGGCTGCGGAGGGGCTTGTGGCAGATGCTCTCGGTGCGGGCCCAATCTGCTCTGCGTCTTGGATTACTGTCGCTGTTCGCTGTCCGCAGAATATCTGTTTTCTACCCGGAGTCACAGGCTTCCAACCAGCGTAGATCACAGGTACTGATTCATCGGCAGCGACTGTACTGCTGCGAGATCGGCCTCGATGACTCCAGACTCGGGCCGCAGCGCGGGAGGCCGCCACATCATTTCGATTTATATACAATTAGGGAGGCTTGACCGTCAATCTCCTAAAGTGAGATTGGACGGTTAGAATGACATTTCCTCGTGAGGGTCAAATGCATGTTTCGGCTCTAGTCTGACGAGCGCGCCCACCTCGAACTGAAGGAGCCCTAAACCACGGCCGCCGTGCTCCGCAAAGTTCTGCCCCCAGCAACCCAGACAGAATGATGAGAGACTCTCGCAATCGATATGGAAGAAGGACTCGGAGGGATCGCTCGAGGCGCCTCGATTTAGCAGTGTCAGCTTCTTTGCCCACCTGCCTGGAGTTGCTCTTTACCTCAGAATTGCCTTGGCCTACCGCTTGATACCCTCTGCGGGCAAGAGTCACTCGAGAGTTCAGCAAGGTGTTCTCCATTATACGAGTGCTTGTCCAGAGTTGAGCCTCAGCAAGAGAAGCTGATCACGAGAGGGGTGATACCGAAGCGATCTCCGCCCTCGTCTCCGTTGCTTCAGCCCTACTCTGTCAACATGCACTTTGCGGGAAAGGGGCGCCTGAGGAGGGTGCGGGCTCCCTTTCAGGACGAGGTGACATCCAGTTGGCACGGCGGACAGGCAATCGGTTGATTTGGTGTGTCCCGTGCTAAGCAGTAATTGTGACGGGCGATTGATCAATGGACAACTAGGCGTGGGCGAGCATAAGTCCTCAATGCATTGGGTCCTCCGTCCATAGCATAAGCACACACACTTACGCGAGAGCGGCCCTACGTGGATGCCACCCACGCAGGTAGGACTGTATGTAGCAGTATTCTTGGCACGGTGAACTGCACATAGTGTGTATCGATACGCGCGACCGCCTCAGATCATGCAAATGGATATTGCCTGTGTTGAGAATTCGGTGCCTCGGGGACAGGTTCGGCGTCCTTGGGGGGACGGGCCTGCTTGTCATGTTGTTGGGGCTGCAGGAAAGCCTGTCGCATCTTTTCACTGATGACGCGCCGGTGATAGCCGCCGTGGCGGCGCCGTACTTATATGTGGCAGGCTTACAGCCGATCAACGGTCTGGTGTTTGTGCTTGATGGCATACTGCTGGGGGCCAGTGACTTTGCATTCATCGCACAGGTCGGTTATGTGCCCCACCTTTGCTGCACAGGTCGACCATGTGGCCCGTGTGCAACAAACCTCCTTCACTTCGTAGCGCAATCACGCCGCCGTCATGGCCTCCGAAGGGACGGGCAGACATGGAAGAAGTGGCCTGACGGTTAGATGCTATTTGAGCGTTGCTCACCACAGGATAGGTGAAATATTGGTCCTAATCTAAGGGATGCGGATCGCTAAAAAGACAACCCAGCCATCATTACTCGCACTGATTGGATGATGTGATGAAGTGATGGTATGTGCCACTCAGGGGATGGTGGTCTCTTCCGCGTTAGCAAGTGGAGCAATGCTGACGCTTGGTTCCAATGGCTTAGAAGGTGTCTGGCAATCACTGGCGGTACTTCAGGTAACTGACGGCATCATCTAGCCATGCTTAAAGCATCTTAAGCCATATGTGCCATTAGGCTCGCTTCATATTGTGTGCTACTGATACCGCTCTTGATGGTTGGAGCTGATTGGATTGCCTGCAGATGTCAAGGGGGACATTTTTTGGGATGCGCTATTATTTGTCCAACGATGAAAACCCGCCTTTGGGAAGAGAGGCACCGGAGCTCCCTGAGGATGAATAATTGCCAGTGCACCATGCTCAGCAATTGTGTCAGTTATGGCACACAGGAAGACGACTTGGGCGATTGGCTCATTCTTCATTATAAGAATATGCACTGTTATGTATGTTACTGTTTCGCACTGTATATGGCTTTGCGTCCCTTAATATGATCAAGGATGATATACTGTTTTCTCGTTGCTCGTTGTGGTATGAAACATTGCATACCCCATCTAGATTGTTTCGGTCGATTTGATGGCGGTTTTTCTCTGCGCGCATGCGGGTGGATGATATATGAATCTTTAACATAATAATTTTTTATGACAGCTGAGGATATGGCAGTTGGTTTTGTTATGCGTTTGGTGTATGGCTGTTAGTTGGTTGTGTGGCGTTTGCAAATTGTAAGGGTCCGCGAGCTGAAGGATTTATGCCCCGCGTATTCGGTCCTGAGCGATGGCAATAGCACTGGCACCGACCGAAAGTCACATTTTAGCAGATAGCAAACTTTCCTGAAATGTTCGCGATTTTTCGGGTTTCGCCATACTTAGAAGTAGGAATTATGACGTTCCTGGCTCATGCGGGCCGAAGGCCGTTGATATCAGACATGTATCCTGCAGGATACAAACTCGCCGGTACCGAAATACGGTAGTACGCTCGCGCGAGAAGGGCGAACGAGCCCAAGGTCTCACTCAATAAGCTGCTGATATTAAGCACAATACCCTGCAGGAGCCATGCTGTTATTACGCACGGGCTACTACACAAACGTCCGCGGGTAGGTTGCTGAGATGCCGCTTCGGCGCTTCTATACCTTCCCCACCACATCCAAGGAATTATGCAGCTAGGTTCGCTTTTGGTATCGTCACAGGGGGAAACGGTGGACGAGTTCATGTCGAAGGGGTTCGAGGCATAGCGTAGGTCCAAGTCGAAGATTTGGACGGTCTCCACAGCGTCAACGGCGTCGAGCTGCGGCCATGGTGGAGAGCATGGTCTAGTCGCCGCGAAACGGGAGGAGCCTGTGGCGTGGAGGTGCCCCCCGGCAGGCGAAAAAATAATGATTAAAAATATACTCAAGTATACGTTGAGTGGGCTAGATTTACAGGGCGCCATGCCCTCTCTACCTATTACCACTATTAAGGTATCGATCTGTACTGCCCACTATGCAAAGCAAGAAACTCGGTCGGCACGGTGGTCGCCCCCCACCGCCCCGAAGTCCGACGGCAAGGACTAAACAGTTATCGGAACCGCAGGGTTTAGTAGGCAGATAGTTGTTTCGATGCGGTGCAAAATTACTTTAGACAATGAGGGGGCTTGGCATTCAGATCAGCTTGCAAGTGGAATGCTAAGGCAGTGTGGGATCCTAAGCAGTCTGCTTATCATAGGATCGAGTTCTCAGGATTTTTGGGTAAGCCGTATCCCGCGCCCCCACTGTCCGCAAGTTCAAAAGAGATTCTGCCCCTGCTGAAAAAAACCTTTTCAGGAAAAAGCTACTCGATTACTCTTTTGGCAATGTGTGTTTGGCAGCCTCACCGAAACGTCGCGTCACCCAAGTGGATGCTGCATTTCTATCAAAGGCTACACACGCTGACTGATTCATCACGTGTCTCCACTTTCTTTATCGCAAGTACTTCCATATTTCACATTGAACATTACTCGCCCCTCAGGGCTCGTGGAGAGTGAGCGCTGACGTGCTGCTGCAGAGGGCGATGCGACCGCTGGCTGTGACTTGGAGCGTTTGCCTACTCCCCTGTTCCACGAGAAGGATCTACGAGGCTTTGGCTCTTTGCGATTCCCTTTATCCCTTGTGTTGTTCTTCGCGCGCTTTTGTCCAGTGGATTGGGGTGCGAGAGTGGCGCAGGGTCCCGAAGGCGCATGCGTCTGTGGCGCTTTCGACTTCTTGCCAGTTGATGCCTTAGGTTTGGCATGCCCTTTTGTGTTAGGTGTCTTCGATGCTGTCTCTGTGCGAGGTGTGGAGGGATTTGTCGGCACTGTGTCGCTTTTATCAGATTGCTCCTTTGCTCTGCGCGCTGTTCGAAGATTCCGGCGTCTGAGAGTCTGTGCGCTAGGTCCATCACTGCGTGTGCTGGTGCCTGTTGCGCCTGACCGCTCTGAACGCGCAGATGTGTCACTTTTATGTATCGATATCAAGGCTCTTTCTGTTGTGGTTTCTGTGGCTGCTGCCTTAGTACCTACAAGTCGAATGGCCTCGAGCAGAATATGCGTAACTACTTGCGCGTCGGTGAGAGTTGAGAGGGATGCTGTGCCAACTGTCTTCTGAAGAGTGGCGAAGTCGCGTTTCGAAATCTTTAGCTCCCCGGCAGGCGATGTATTTCCCCGGCTTTCAGCCGGGAAAAAATCGGATATAATTACCGCTTAATGAAAATGGCATTCTTGGTTTCCATTCGTTGAAGAATATGGTATTCCTCCATTATCTTAACCCGCACTATGTTTCGGAGGACACCGAACATCAGAGCGTGTACAAATCAATTGGGAATATAAAAGTAATGGTTCGGGAATACATTTTTGGAGCCATATTTCAAGAATAAAAGTGCCATCATGACATACGATGACACCGACGGTCCGATTGATGGCGCCTCGCCTCATCAAGTCGGCTAACAGACTATCACCACCACCGCATCCCACGGGGTGACACAGGGCGGAACTTGAGCCTCCCCATCTTAATTCCCCACGAACGTCTACCGATTTTGGATTCCCACGATAACGATTTTGGATTACCGCTTCTGGGTCCGCCTGCGTGGTGCGTGCAACCATCATCGACGAGACCGTCGAGCCTGCTCCGCAGGTAACGTGTGAAATTTGTCGCCACAAGGCTTTTTTGTCGCCAGGTGTTATTTTGTCGCCATTGAGGAAATTTGTCGCCGCGACAAAAATCCTCTAATAGAGACAATTTGTCGCCATGTAACCAAAATCCTCTAATCGATACTTTTTGTCGCCATGAAATTTGTCGCCACGACAAAAATAATAAACCCAAAGTACGTGAAATAAACCCAATGCACGCGAATTAAATACGTGAAATAACGTCAACCCAAAGTACGCTAAATAACCCCAACGAAAGTACGGGAAACCCAAAGTGCGCGAAAATGATGAACCCAAAGTATGCGAAATAAATCCAAAGTGCGCGATGAAATAAGTACGCGAAATAAATACGTGAAACCAATAAACCCGAAGTACAAAACACGAAATAAAATGGAATCTCTAAGGGCTCGGATCATTTCCCCCCCGGAAATTCTGCACGCAGCCGAAAATTCTGCAACCAACCCCAAAATTCTGCATGGCGACAAAAAAGATCCTGATGGCGACAAAAATAAGAGGGCACTACCCGCAATGCAGCTGACCGCCATCCGCACCTTCGCGGACAAACACCGAAAACTGCATCCCACCTACTGTGACCTCGTTGAGGACTTCTACACCGTCCTCCGCTTGTGCACGTCCGTCTCGCCTTACGTCCCCCCCTTGTATCTGGTGGTGCTACGCGAGCTCGGCACTGCCCACGTGTACACCTTCTCCTCCCTCGCCCTGCGACTCGGTACGATTTTCCGGGATGAGTCCCATCTCGCCCGCCTGTTCGCATCTGCACCGTCGGCATATGGTGGTGCTACCCGCACCGGTGGTGGTGGTGAGGAGCTCTGATCATTGGAAGTTTCCCGTTTTAGCTACCCCTATCCGCCGAATTTCAGCATGTGACGAAAGCAGACACCTGGACACCAAAGCTCTAGCAATAAGATTTCAGGGCTACACGTGTGTTCCGTTACGTTGTAACAAAAAGCTACCGGGGACCACGAGAAGTTATAAATAAGTCCACGTCGTCCTCTGCGACCATGCTGCAGAGGCGATCGACCCGCCATTTATGGCCCTCTTCTACAAATTGGCTGGTACTCTTGAGGTAAACATATAGATGCGCAGTCTTCAAGAAAAATGCTTTCTTCTTTCTTTTCTTGCTGGTTCGTCTCTCCGCCTCAACAGGATCTGATTCAGACTTGCGCTCGATTCCACGACATCGGGTCATCGCTTTTTGCACCATGACTTCCAGTTCTTCAGCAGGTGTGCTAGTTTCTTGCATAAGATGTCTTCGGCTGACACAAACATAGCCCCAGAAACATCAGGCCCCATAACCAGAAGGGCTCAACTTGCCTGATCTTAAAAGTTAAATCAAGTCATCCTTCTCATGTTTTCAGGGAAGAAGTCTTCCAGTGATGTGGCAAAAAAAGAAAAGAAAATCGAAACTAGCCCCAGATAATTCCCAGGCATTCAACCACGCGTTTTGTGTTTTTTAGGCGAGCGCAAGAACTCTGCTAAACTTCGGCCAAAAGCTCTCCCTGTTTTGCCACCACCAACCAATAGTCAGGAAGGAAGACTTCTTCCCTGCCTCCTACTTATTCTGCCCCTGTATGCTACGCGTCTCCTTGTTGTGAAGCATGTCACACCAACAACTTATTATGTACAGCTTATTTCCTTGCTAAAAACCTTGGAGCTTGTTTGGGGGTTCTATCTTCCAGGAATCTCAGCTTGATCCTCTTCAGACCAACAACTTATTTGCCATCACAGTGCATCGGCGCTCAGGCAAGAGTATCCCGGGCGCAAGCCACACAGCATGAGACCGCAGCTGGTGCGCCAACCAGGGGAACACGAGGAGGGAGGCAGCATGCATCGTCTGAAGCGAGGGGGCGGCCGTACTCTCGTCTCGTCTTTCTCCCTTGCTGCGAGAAGGTGTCCGCTACACTGCAACACGGAAATGTCACACAAAGCACCAGCTGTAAGCAGATCTGCATTGGATCTCCCCTTTCATACTCCTCGGGCTCATCGTTTCTCCGGCAGCTGCACAGAGGGAGTCCAAAGCAGGCAATCCGAGGGTGCAGCCGGGGTGCGTGGCAGGACTACGGGATATCTTTCCTAGTTGTCAGATGCCAATCCTGAGTGACGGAGTCAGATGCCAATGCCAAGGATGGAGAAATCGCCTAAGAGAGGCCCCATTCTGGCTACCAAGTATGGGGAGCACTGGCCCTCCCCTCCGTGTTCCTGTCATCTTTATCTGAGAAAAGAACACCCTTCTCGTCTTTTCCCCTTCGAACGGTTCACCTAGGAGTGGACCACTCTTCCCGGATCCTGAACAAGGAGGTCGTGCCCCCCTCGCTGCACTCGCCGCGCGCCATTCCGCTTTCTCCCCTAGTCGCTCACGTCAGTGGTCCAGGGATTCCCATCACAGGGCGAACAACTTCACATTCACTGCCAAATCAGTGGAATACTATCTCTGATGCGGGCCAGCCATTGGCTGCAACCAAAGGAATTCGAGGCCGGGAGCTGTGTGTATACAACGAACCCACTCATAATGGCAAACCCGCATCAAGGGCAGATCATCGAAAGGCTCCCTATCTTCGCTATGGTTGCCACGCGTTGGCGGCGAAAGGAAGCGCACGTGGCAGCACCATTGAATGCCAACTCAGCTTAGAATGCCCGGTACTACTGCGGGCTTTCGTCCAATGCGACCAGCGGTGACATACCCAGCTAGGTCGGGATATACATGTGCAGACGCGCCCGGTCGTGCCACCCGCAGCAGCGCACCCTCTTTTCCTGGAGTGCAAGGCCCTCAACTCACCCTCTTCCCTTTTTACGCGCGACTGGACTTGCCCTCCATCCTCGCCGAAGAGGTGAGCTCACCTGTTACTCTCCGATGACGGTTGGACTAGGCCGATGATCGCTGTGGCGATTTCATGATAGCGGTGGCGAGTGCCGTCCGATAACTCCAAGCTGCTGGCTTGCCGCTCCCGCTTCGAACTCACCATCCCCAAGCGCGAGCGCCGAGCCGCACTTACCGCCTTACCAACGTATCTGGATGAAGCGCCACATCCCCCCCCCTCCCCCATGCATTAGTCTTCTGTCAGTATAGCCCCTGGGCTCGGCTAAGAGATGAGCAGCCCGTCACCTTGAGGCTGAGTCGAAGAAGCTGCCCCTCTTCCTGCGCTCGCGCTGCTTCTTGTGCAGATGCTCCCAGTAAGGCTCCAGCACCGAGAGCAGCTGCCAAACCCACCACACACCCACAGACTTTCCTGCCTCATCATACCGCGGCCGTGGTGCCGGAAGGAAGGTGGACGATATCAAGAACGACGCCGCGTCATCCAAACGTGCGTCACATATAACACACCCGTTTGGGAGGTCATGGTCGATTTCTGGATCTCCTCCGGACTGGATGGCGGTCCCAGGGAAAAGCGGGGGGAGCATCTACTGATGGAGGGCTCTCACTGTTCGGTAGCCGGGCTGCCCCCTCGCTTCACGCAAGACAGCGCTGCTGCAGATGTCGTAGAGCTGGTCGATTGGGGAGGGGGTGGCGTCGCGCTCCTGGTTGTCCTGTTCTGTACCGCCCATGTTGTCCCCGAGAATGGCGAGGAGGAACTGCATCAAGAGGAACTGCATGAGGAGCATGACGAGCATGGGCTGCGAAAGGGGGAGGCGCCGAGTTGCGCGAGCCCCGTCAGTGGAAGGAAAGAGACTTGGGAGAAGTTGGCCACAAAAGGGCATCCACGCCGATCCGTGTGTGCACCCTGCAGAACTCATCTATGGGGCGCCGGCACGCGGAGGGCGCTCACTTCTGCGGCCTGGATGTCTAGAGGCAGCACCAAAGCGATGCAACTAGTGCAGCCGGAGACCGGTGCAGGCAGAGACCGGTGCAGCCGGAGACCGGTGCAGCCAGAGACTAGTGCCCAGAGACAGGGCGCAGTGGCAGCGGACTACAGGAGTAAAACATGGGCCCGGTCAAAGGAGTGTGCGGTAGGGGAGATGAGAAGACGCAGACACACTGAACGGCTCGAGGCCCGCTGACAGCAGTCAGCCCGCCATCATCCCAGTGGATGTGAGAAGCATTCAGGAACAGGACCGGGCCGTGGCAAGATATCCTTCGCTCCGACACATCCCAAACCGAGCGCAAAGCGAACCCAACGCAAACACGAATCACAGCCGAAAATGTGGAGTAGCTGCCAGCTCATCCAGCTTTGCACTGCAGGTCCGTCATGGAGACATTCCACTCCGCTGCTCGAGCCCAGGCAAGCTAAAGGTTTCAAACCAGACAGGAAATCCCCAGCCGCGGTGCACGCTCCACCAAGGTCTCCCCTACTCGCTCTGGGCACCCCAAAAAATGTTTCCATCTGTCGTCGGCATGTAATTCTAACGGGGGAAAACCAAACACGGACACCTAAGTGATCGTACCTAGTGAACGAAAAGAGCAAGAGCGGGCACTAGAGTGCTCCCCGCAGAATCAAGGGAAGACGCAGAACGTGGACATCACCACCCTCTGCCTCTCCTTGCAGCAAAGACAGACTAATCTGCCATGCTCTCCAAGAGGCAGTGCCCGCCAGAAAGGCACCGCGGGGACAACCGCATCCCAACAACCACTTCCAACCGGCGGTCGTCCCCGTTCACAACGAAGTGCCCACACACACTCACAGAGAAAAGCGGCGGGCAAGGGGAGCCGATGAGGGTGGCCTCGGCGGCCGTGGCCCAGGGCGCAGGCACAAGGGGGTCCCAAGGTGATGGGGGCTCGGTGAGTGCAAGCGCGGCCACCCAGGGGGCATCGACTCACATCCTCAGCGCGGACGACATCCTGATGGAGGCAGACGACCCGCTGTCGCCGAGCTCGGAGCGGAGGGTTCTCGCGCAGGAGCGAGGAGCCAATTGGGGCAGACGGGTGGCAGAGGTGTTGGAGGGAATGCTGTGCAAAGCCGGGCCGGGCTGGCAGCCCAGGTGCATGCGGGAATGGAGGGGACGAAGGGATGGCTTGGCCCCGGGGGTTGGTGGCGTGCGCCACCCAGCGGACATGGCAGTGACTCATCTCGGGGGGACGGCAGGAGTTGGCGGGCTTGGGGATGCCCCTCCCTCAGGCGTCTCCTGCGGGCCTGGCAGGGGCACCTCCCGGACTCTCGGATGTATAAGGGAGTCTGGGCGAGAACATCGGCCAACCACAAACAGTGTGCGAAATGGTTTGATCCTCCGAGCAGGGCATGACGACAGCTTTTCGGTGCGTACTGTTTCCATGAGTAATGCCACTAAGAAAAATTCCAAAACCATTCACACTGAACGGCATGAGATCGGCCAACAAAAGCCAGCCCATCATCATCCCAGTGGATGTGAAAAGCAAATCAAGAGCAGGGCGGGGCCGTGACAAGATACCACAAACGCATACATATTCCCAACCCAAATGCAAAGCAGCATGGAAAGATGATACGATGTGACCGATCGTCGCCAAACAACTGTTGGTCTCTGGGTTACGGAGTAAGCGGACCCTGCTGGCATGCCCCCCAGTGGCTCCCGGTCGATGGATGGGACCTGTTGGTCCATGGTTATGTCATGAATGCAGTCACACCACACAGCATGGACACCCCATGTCAAAAAAAAGGAAACATGCGGGCACCTAAGTGCTCCCCACAAAATTCAAGGGAAAACACAGAAGGTGTACATCACCACCTTCTGCCTCTCCTCACAGCACGACAGACGAATCTACCGAGCTCTCCAAGAGGCAGTGCCCGCCAGAATGGCACCACAGGGATAACCGCCTCCCAAAACCCACTTCCACCCGGCGGCCGTCCCCGTTCACAGCGATCCGCCATTCACACATACACAGCCATCCAAAATTATTCACACATACACACACATTAATGAGTGGGATGACCTTTTGTCGCCGGGCCCGGAAGGTGAAGTCTGGACTCAGGAGCAGAGTGGGGCCTCGCCGGAGCAAGCAATGGCCTTGGGAGGGGTGGCCACCTTGATGGGGGCGAGCAGGCGGGTGGCCGGCCTTATTGGGGGGGTTAATGGCAAGGAGGGAACTGATGAGGATGACGGGGGAGATGTGGGGAGGTCCGCGGGTGGAGTTGACACACGCCGGGCCCCTCAGAGTCCGGGGGCCCATCCCGGCAGTGATAACCACCTACAACAGGTTGCACGGCAACATACGGCATCTCATCAGCTTCCGTGCCCACGGGGCGAGGTTGCTGGCCGTGCCGGAACTAACAGTGAGCAGCTGTCGGAAAGGCGACGACCGAGTGGTGAACTATCGGCCACCGGGAGGGCTTGGGACACACAGGCAACTGTGGGGATGGGACCTCAAGTAAGAACAGTGCGACGTGGCAGTTACAGTGCAAGTGTGGAGCGCATTGCTCAAGTTCGCGGTCACCTCGCAAGGCAATCAGCGCAAGGGCTTCAGTCACAGGGAGTTGGTGCCGGGGGTAGGGCTACAGGCGCAAGTCGGTGGCGGATGCGCAAGTTTGGATGAGGGCAACCCAGTTTATCATTCTCAGCCCCTTGGGACAGCGCTTGGGCATTCTGGCCGTGGCGTGGGTGGGCAAGCTCTCTTGAGATCAGGCTGTAGGGGGCAGCGGGGTGATGTGGGATGTGGGCTTGGTGGTGGAGGGGTGGCTCGATTGGCAGAGGTGAGCCGGCTCCAGAGACACAGCAGCAGTGCGCCGGCAAGACAGCCGCAGAGGGGCTCAGGTGGCCCAGTGAGGCTCAGGGAGCAGAGGGGTGGTCTTGCGCGTGGGCTTGGTGGTGGAGATATGGCTCGCGCAGCTCGGGGGGCAGGGATGAACCGGCTTCAGGCACAAGGCGGCAGTGCGCTGGCGGTGCAGATGCAGAGGGGCTCGGGTGGCTCAGCGAGGATTAGTGGGTCCCATTCTTCACTAGTGAGCTCCGGAGAATCCGGATGAATGTCCCGAAGTGTGTGCTGAATCCTTTGATGCCCAGCGTGGGTACATAGTGTAGTCTCCTGTGGCTACGGGGTGCCAAAGGAGTCGCAAGGATAAGTATACACACACAGAGGGTGGATGTGAACGGGCGCCAATGGCAAAGTAACAGTGCGCGAGCAGGGTGGTTGCAGAGGCGCTCAAATCGCTGTGCGAGGCTTAGGGGGTCCCATTCTTCACGACAGAGCTCCGGAAATTCTGGATGAGTGTCCCGAAGTGTGTGCTGAATCCTTTGATCCCCAGCGTGGGTACATAGTGTAGTCTCCTGTGGCTACGGGGTGCCAAAGGAGTCGCAAGGATAAGCATACACACACAGAGGGTGGATGTGAACGGGCGCCAATGGCAAAGTAACAGTGCGCGAGCAGGGCGGTTGCAGAGGCGCTCAAATCGCTGTGCGAGGCTTAGGGGGTCCCATTCTTCACGACAGAGCTCCGGAAATTCTGGATGAGTGTCCCGAAGTGTGTGCTGAATCCTTTGATCCCCGGCGTGGGTACATAGTGCAGCTGATCTTTGGCAGCAAGGGTTGTCAAATGCATCGGTCCAAGGATAAGGACAAACTGAACGGCATGAGATCGGCCAACAAAAGCCAGCCCACCATCATCCCAGTGGATGTGAAAAGCAAATCAAGAGCAGGGCGGGGCCGTGACAAGATACCACAAACGCATACATATTCCCAACCCAAATGCAAAGCAGCATGGAAAGATGATACGATGTGACCGATCATCGCCAACCCACTGTTGGTCTCTGGGTTACGGAGTAAGCGGACCCTGCTGGCATGCCCCCCAGTGGCTCCCGGTCGATGGATGGGACCTGTTGGTCCATGGTTATGTCATGAATGCAGTCACATCACATAACATGGACACCCCATGTCAAAAAAAGGAAACATGCGGGCACCTAAGTGCTCCCCACAAAATTCAAGGGAAAACACAGAAGGTGTACATTCAAGGATAAGCACACACACATGCCAGTGCGCCGGCAGTGCGGATGCAGAGGGGCTGGGGTGGCTCAGTGAGGCTTTAGGGGTCCCATGCTTCACTAGTGAGTTCCGGAGAATCCGGATAAGTGTCCCGAAGTGTGTGCTGAATCCTTTGATCCCCGGCGTGGGTGCATAGTGCAGCCGGTCTTCTGCGGCTACGGTGTGCCAAAGGAGTCGGTCCAAGGATAAGCATGCACACACATTCGCGAAGAGCCCTGTCAGGAGACGTTCAGATGCAGATGCAAGCTGGACTTCAGGGTTGGGTCCACACCAGAACACTGTTGCTACTCAAGCGCATGCTAACTTCTTCACACCGAACAAGGTCACCACTCACTACCGCCATCCCAATAGTATTAATAGACTGCCCTATGGTGCTGTAATCGTAACACTGATCGCCGCGGATGACCGTCATCAGCGCGGCGAGGTACAAGACGAGAAATTGCAGCACTGCAAGAAGGTGCAACAGCTCCATTTTGGCACTCTTCAGCGTGTCCGCCACCAGCCCCAGGCGCTTCTGGAAGTCGATGTGGGAGACAAACTGCACTTCCCCCCCCGCACCCCTTCCCCCGCACGATTTCCGCAGAGTGAGCTCTTTGCAAAGGGCACAGGCCGCAGGCTCTCTGCTCCGAGTAGCGTGCTGCAGGCGGCATCCCCTCCCCGAGGCAGCGCAGCCGAGGTCCGATTCTGCTCGCGCCTCCGCGCTGCGCTCACTCTCAGCCTCGCGAGACAACCTCCAGCCTAATACTTGGATGGAACCCGGCCCGCTGGAGGCCGGCGTTCCGATTGACCGCCAGCTGCGCGCCCAGTTGGACATCGACCTCCGAGAGCCATTTCCCACACCCAGCAGCCTCACGTAGCTTGCTCTGCCGCGTGCGATGCGCTCCTCATTTGGCGGCTGCAGACTCCTCTGAGCTCCATTGGCCGGGAGCTCCAGACACTCATGGAACCAATCCTGATGATCGATGCATGGACGCGCCCCATCGGAGTCCCCGCGCATGAGCGCCCTCGCCCAGTCCTCCCGGCAACAAGCAGGCACCGATCCTTGGCCAGCTAACGGCCCGGCGGCGGACTGCATCGGTCACGCGCTGCGGCACAAGCGCGTCACACGCCCAGGATCCTATCTCCAAGCGGAGCGAGGCACGGGTGGCGACCTCCAAAATGAGGCCCAAAAAGCAGAGAGACTGCAGGCCGTAATACACGTTGTAGAGGTTGTTGATGTTGCCCAGGTTGGCGAGGTCTGCGAGCAGCTGCTCAAAGCCTGTCATGTTGTCCTCGCGCATCCACAGCCTGCGCACCATCCACCCGCCTCGCACACGCGTAACGCCACTGCTGCCCATGGCGCCACCCTCAAGCTCATGAGGCGCTCACTCTGGACGCGCGTTTTGCCGAGGCTCGCCCTTCTTGCGTCACGCGCGCGGAGCGTATCAGACTCAGCCCAGCCCTTTCATGGCACGTGATCCGTATCCCCACTCGGCAGTGCCAAGAATTTTCGATTGAAGGGGTCTCTAGGCCCTCGCAGGGCCCCGGCGACGACCTCGCAGCTCAGAGCCATTTGCAAGGTCCGCGCTGAGGCAGAAGGTGGGTGGGGGTGAATGGAGGGGACGAACAGCTTTTCCTCCTCCTCTGACGTGGCAGGCTGCTTTTTGGGAAGCAAATAGTTGATGGCGGTGTAGTCATCATTGTACACGTCATAGTCGTCGCTGATGTCGAAATAAAAGGCTTCCATGATCAGCGCCAAGGCGTACACAGCTATGGCAAGCATCTGCAAGGTGCTCCACATCGCACTCGAGGTGGCAAACATTTTCACAGCCGTCGCCCAGGTGAAGCCTGCCGCGCCCCGGTTGCCACGCACCGCCGCCCTCACCACTGGACGTGTGCTGCCGCGCACCGCCGCCCTCACCACTGGACGCGTGCTGCCGCGCACCGCCGCCCTCACCACTGGACGTGTGCTGCCACGCACGCCGCCCTCACCACGCGCGTGCTGCCACGCCGCCGCCTCACCACTGGACGCGTGCTGCCACGCACCGCCGCTCACCACTGGGCGCGTGCTGCCACGCACCGCCGCCCTCACCACTGGACGCGTGTGCTGCCACGCACCGCCGCCCTCACCACTGGACGCGTGCTGCCACGCACCGCCGCCCTCACCACTGGACGCGTGCTGCCACGCACCGCCGCCCTCACCACTGGGCGCGTGCTGCCACGCACCGCCGCCCTCACCACTGGACGCGTGCTGCCACGCACCGCCGCCCTCACCACTGGGCGCGTGCTGCCACGCACCGCCGCCCTCACCACTGGACGCGTGCTGCCACGCACCGCCGCCCTCACCACTGGGCGCGTGCTGCCACGCACCGCCGCCCTCACCACTGGACGCGTGCTGCCACGCACCGCCGCCCTCACCACTGGGCGCGTGCTGCATCGGCGCATTTGGGCCCCAACACACAGTTTGCCCTCCGGGTCCAAACCCACAAAAGCTCGGAGAGCGCCACACTCCAAACGCGGCCGAGAAGCAGCGCCAGGCACGGCTCGCACCACTACATTGCGAGCCTGAACATGACGGACATGGCACGGTCATATCAAGAGCCCTCCAAGGGAGAGAACCATGCGACCGCTGCAGCAGGCAAATCCCCAAAGGGCTTGGGCATGCCATTGTGCTCCATCGAAAGGGTACACACGCATGGGGCCAGGTGGCGGAGCGCACGTCGTTTCAGTGCAAAAATCCTGATCATGAGCTTCCTGCACTTGGATCGCCACCTCATGGCCACCATCCCGACCCAAAGGATGTTGAGGAGGGCGAACGCGAGAGTGGTATCCGGCAATCCCCTCGACCGGGTCACCGACGAGCTTACCTGCAGCACTCCCCGTGCCGCAGGCATGTCACCGCTTTGCGTGGCTTGAGGCCGCGCTGTGCTCGTGCTTGCACGCGCGGCTGCGGGGTGATGCGCGGGAAGACACGATGCATCTGCGCTTGGCACCTGGCGGAGATGCGGAGATTCTGGGTGCTTAGTGCGGGCGGTGAGGAATATGTGTGCCTGGCGCGGGCAGCCTGGGTGCAGCACTGAGCTGCGGCCGCCTGCGCAGCGCGCCCGGTGTGGCGGTCCAGGCAGTGTACCCAGACTGCCACTGCTGTGCGCTTTGTACGGGCGGTGGCGGTCCAGGGGCTCGGCCCAGGGATCTCTCTGGGCACAAGGAAGACCGCCATCACAAGGATATCTGTCAAGGCTGAGAGATCCGAAGACCTTGGCTATGATGTCAGCAAGCAGCATGGGTTGCGGGTCAGAGGGCTTTGTCACCTCCCATTGGCCGCCGGAGAGGCGCACGAAGGATATGGTGATGTAGGAGACGAGGTCGACGTTGGGGTTGTAGAGCGGGAGTACAGCAAACAGCTCGCTGGAGGTCTGATCCAGATACATGGCCTCCGACAAGAGGTCGGTGAGCTGCATCGCTCGAAATCCGGACAGCTGGCACCGTCCCTCCCCCCATCCCCGCGCAGCCCTCTCACACACACCGGCCTCGTCCTGCTGGCGACTTCCTGCGGTTTGTGACACGCGGCATCTGCCGCACTTTGCGGCGCGCACGCGTCTGTTGCGTTTCGCCACACATGCGATTGGCTTCCCTCTTGAAATCTAGAAAATGCAGATTTTTCTCTAATTCTCAACTCACATCCGACACGCCACGTGGCGCCATGCGTTTCACAAGAGTCGCATGCATGCATGTGTGGGGGGGGCACATCAGCGTCTGCCGGGGCCCCTTGAGGGTATAGCTCCGGGTGTGCACACATTGGCTTTGATGTAGACACTGGCCAGAAAGGGCTTGGCTATGCCGTCAACGGTCCTCGGGTTGAAGGGTCGCGGAATATTCTTGCCGTTCCTCGTGTCCACAGTGCTGTGCAACCCGCCCTCTCCCTTCAGCGGCCGGGCACAGAGCTGCAGGGTCCGGGCAGTGGGGCATCAGTGAGCTCGGTGCTCCGCGCACTCCCGCTCTCCCAGAACACCGCTCGAGACGAGGCTGCCACAGAATGGAGACTGCGGGTGTCCTGGGAGGGGGGGTTGACGCATGAGGTCCGCTCCTGAGGGATCCGCTGTATCGAGAGCGCCAAGTCAGCAGCCACGTGGCCGCCGGAGAAAGATGGTAGCAATTCAAAGCGGCTCCAAGAAGTCTGCTACGGATGCAATGCAAGCCGCCTTCCTCCAACTGCAGATGCATGCTGTCAGCCACTTGCAGCTGCTGGAGCGCGCCATTGGCCGAGCGCTCTCTCTGGCAGCCAAGTGGCGCCGCGACTCAGCGTTTCAGGGTGTGTCATCGCAGGGGCACCTGGTGGGGTCAATGGCAGCCGGCGTTGCAATGGAAGCGGGCACGCTGAGAGCCAGAAGTGGGGACAGCCGCGGTGTGGCGACGTAACGTCACAGGGAGCCGAAGCGGAGACGGCAGAGGAAGGTGCTGCGAGAGGAAGTGCACGAGGAGTTAAAGTAGAGACGGTAGCCGGGTGCAGCAACTGCATCAGGTGTGGAGACAGAAGCGCGGCAACAGCAATGACACTAGGTGTTGAGGTGGAGACAGCAGAAACATAAGTAAAAAAAAACTGTAACATGACGTGTCACTGCACTTATTGCAATATGACGTGTCACTGCACTTATTGTAGTATGACGTGTCACTGCACTTATTGCCCAGATCACTGAACTTGAAAGAAAATACGTTGGCCCAACTGCTGATGACCAGTAGAAGGAAGTCCTGATCATCGAACCGACAACTGAAAATGAACACGTAAAAGCCCAGATTGCCGACCTGGAAGATTGCTGACCTGGAAGATACCGCACAGATCACTTTGGCTATTGACCAAAGAAGATTCAGAACTTGGCAGAGGAAAAGTTGTGAGAAACAAGCTCGAATCGCAGACCTGGAACAGAAATATTCTGACAGATTCGTTCACTGGATCTGACCGGGCCCTTGACCTGCCGGAGAAATAGGCCGCTGACCTCACTGCTAAAAAACAAACTGGGGTGACAACTTGACGATGCGGCATATTGCCATGCTTTTTCGACCTGCGACTTAGACTGACGTGAGAAGGAGGTGGCAGCAAAAGACCCCCGGGGTCGAATAGCTTGGAAAAGAGCTGGAAACGAGACACCGACAGGCCATTAGGAAAGGAGGTGCTGACGAGTTGGCAGTTTACGAGGCGAAATTTAACAAAAGTGAAGAACTCTGGCAAAGGACTCTGGCAAAAGACCCTCTGCCCACTCACACGCAGAGGGCGCTATTTTACTTGACCAGCCTTGTGACCTCGAGTCGCTTTTACACCGTCCCTCGAATGCGACGGGGTTGGATTCGACCGTCAAACACACTCCGGATTGCGTGGTTATTGCCGAGATAAATGGCTATGCCGATTCAAGTTTTAAGCACCTACAAACTACACGGAAGAGCGCCTGCCAGCATTAGCGCAGCAGGGCTTGATGCCACTGCAGACTCCCCAAGGTCTGGCGCCAACTCCGAACATCAGTGCGAGGATCCGGAGGGAAAGCTCGGCTTTACTACTTCACCTGGCGAGTAACTCTGTTGTTTGTTGTTTGTTTGCAGATCATGGTCCACACCAACTCAACGCACTTCTACTCTCTTTGTGCGGGAAGCTACGCCTCCTAAAAGGACCCGTTAGGCGACCCCTAATCCTGAGCTGATGCAAGGGCCGAAGAAGACCCGCAAGCGTACTCACTCCGCAGAGAAGAAGTGGTAGTCGGCAGCTACACCAGGAGGCGAAGCGGGGACAATCGCGGGATACGAGGAAGTCAGAGATCATGCGGGGTTGCACCTCGGATCATAATACTCTTCCATAAATCGTTCAAGACGTTCGTCGAAGAGTGATCTCCCTGCCGCAAAGATGGGATCCGCGCCGTACGGCTCGGAGTTGTAAGCCCCTGTGCGAGCATCCCGCCCGGGGCCTGATCCACGGCGGGAGCTCCCTTCGGTGCGCCTGCTCCACGGCGGGAGCTCCCCTCGGTGCGCCCGAGCTTCCCATTACAGGCGCAGTGCCGCTGCTGGCGCAAGGGGCCGACGGGAGGCGCACCTAAGTAGCACTCATTGCTCCATTGCCCGAGTTGTAAGTGGTTGAACCGGTCGGTGCAGGATATCCCTTTCCGCCGCCACGCCATCATCAGCATTCCGGAGATGACCTGTTCCGCCTCCGAGGGACAAGCCTCAGCATGCAGCAGCCTCTCGGCGCAAACTCGGGATAGGGCAGGCCGGGCACCGGGCAACAGCGCATGGAGCCTTCTATATCGAAGCCGCCCCCGCCCGGGCCGCTTGCGTGGTAGATCCTGGTTGCGAGGAGGCGGGGGGCGCTTCAGGCCCCTGGCGCCGCACCTCGGCATCCTCAACTTACCAGTCGGATCGTAGGGAGCCGTGCGGAGCTCGCTGCCGGGAGCTCCGCCCGCGAGCCCGAGAGGCTGGGCACAGCATGCTGAGGGGAGCGGCTCCAGCCGGGCGCGTGCCTGGTTGCGGATCGCCATCCGCCGAAGTCCCTGAAATGCTATGACTTCGGCGTTGTCCTGCAGCAAAGCAATCTGCAAGGCTTCCTCATCGCCGAGATCCTCAGATTTGGATCCTCCCCCCCCGTTACCTCTGGTGGAACTGGAACTTTTGGATGATGGTGAGCTGCTGCTACCGCTGCTGCCGCCGCCTCGGGCGAGAAGTCTCCTCTCTCCAGCAGAGTGTTCCTCGGCTGACTCCGCTTGCACCTGCACCACGGCCTGCTCCTGCTTCAGCATGTCCTGTTCCGGGCGCCCCGGGAGGCGGCCAGCACGGAGGAGGGAGACAGCCAGCTCCCGGTGAAGAGGGCCGGTGACACGCCGCCGCGCCGCACATCCTTCCGGCTTGCAGGTTTCCGCCGCGCCGCGCATCCTCAGCGACGCAGCCGGCAGAAACGCGGGCATGCGCAGATCAACTCCTCCTGCGACGCTTGTGCATCTCGTCTTCTCAGCACCTCATGCTGTTGCGCGGGATTTGTGGTGGGTGTGCCGGGCGGGCGTTGCTGCACCTCCTCTGAAATTGCGAAAGGCAAACTGAACCAGAACTGGTTCGAGGCGTCCCCGGGGGAGCTACACCAGGGATCCTCCGAGACGGTGCTCTCCGGGGCAGCCTCCACCAGCTTGGCTGCGGCGGCGTCGGCTGACCGCTGCGCGTCCTGCCTCATCTGTAGTACTCCACCTCATCCCGGTCCCCTTAGAGCGGCCGTTGACAGTCAACTGCCATTCGTGGAGGGGATGAGCTCTCGCCATGGCCGGCCTTTGGGGTCCGCCCTGCGCTCAGCTTCCCAGCTTCCCTGGGCAGCGGGCAGCGAGCTGGCTGGAGGAGCACTGCCGACATGCGCGATGAGCACGCCCCCGTGTGAGCGATCCCATCACGTCCAGGGCGGATCCTCACCCCCGAGGCAGTCGTGCCTCCCAGCGCAACCAGACGAGAGCTGTAGTCTCCGACGCCCGAGATCACCGCACGTGTCCACTGCTGAGGGCACCAGCATGCGGGACGGCCCACGCAAATGCTCCCCTCCCGTCCCCTCCCCTCCCCTCCCCTCCCTGCAGGGGGGCGGACCATGGCGGAGCTCACCTCATCCGTGCTGCTGTCCATCTCATCAATTTCGAGGCTCTTATCGTTAATCTGCACATCCAATCAGGGCCATCCCAGCAAACCCTCTCAATGCTCGCAAAGTGCTTTTTCCGCCTGCGTGCATCTGCTAACGATGTTGATGGCGTCGGAGCACTTCCGGCATGGTCCGAGCGTCAGCCACAAGCAACCTCGAGATCTCGAGGAGATGCCGCAGCGAGAGTGGTGCCCGTTACGGTGCAAGGCATCTTCACACATTAACTACCTGGAGCTTTTTGTAGTGTGGCGGGCTCTTGCCCTGTGGGCGCATCGGCTCTCAGGGTGGACGATGGTGGTGAGGATTGACAACCAGTGTGCGATTGCTCACGTCGACAAGTTCGGGGGGCCGGTGGAGTACCTCCCGCCGCTCCACAAGATATTTCATCTTTGCGCTGAGCACAACATCAGGCTTCGGCCAAAGTACATCACGTCCGAGGACAACGAGCTGGCGGATCTCTTGTCCCGGCTGCGGCTCGAGGAGTTCCACATGCGGTGGGCGATGCGTAGGCGGGAGGTGTTGTGGCGGCATGATCGAGACGACTGGATGTTCAACCCGGTGCTCTTTAGGGAGCTCGACGAGGACTTTGGGTCGTTCGAGCTGTACGCATGCGTGGCGGAGTCGCGAGCTAACGCATTCTGTTCCCGGAGTCGGAGTGCGAAGGAGGGCGCGAGGGTGCGGCAGTTCGACGGGCTCAATGCCTGGGCGAACCTGCCGTTCTCGGTGATGCTGGAGATCCTGCAGAACTTTTTGGTCTGCAAGCGCTGACGGCAGATGGGCACGGCTGCGTGCTTCTTGGTGCCGGTGTTGGATGGAGACGAGGCCTACGAGTTGGTGTCGGCGCTGCCCGGAGTGTTCCGGCCGGTGCGGCGGTACAGGGCCGGCACGATGCTTTTCTCGGCCCCAGCTCGAGACGGGAAATGGAGGACGGAGTGGGGTCCCACCAGTTGGGATGTGATGGTGGTGAGAGTCCTTGCGAAGCCGGTGGTGATCTCTGACTGGGCGGTTCCGGGGTGCAGAGGAGTTGCTTGAGGAGTTGGCGGTGGCGGTGGAGCGCTACCAAGACGCCATGTACGCGGAGCACACGCTGAGATCGTACCACACGGGCATCCAGGCCTTTGTTACCTTCTGCGTCAGATTTGCGTGCTTGGGATGCTTGGAGCCGCTGCTCCCGGCCTCGGACGTCACGTTGGTGAGATTTCTCATCGTGGTTTGTGCAGCCGTCCACCATCAAGAACTACCTGGCGGGGGTGCGGTCGTTGCACCTGCAGCAGGGCAGTGATTGGGTCCCCATATCGCAGCGATATGGGGTGGCGGCTGCGATGCAGGGGGTGCGGAGGACGTGGGAACGGCTTTCCAAGCCGGTGATGCCGATCATGTTGCAAGACTTGCGGGAGATGGCCACGGTGGCGGAGCTGTCGACGGTCTCCAGGGCGGCGCTGTGGGCTGCGGTGCTCACAGGATTCTACGGGTTGTTTCGTAAGGACCACCTGGCACACGGGAAGGTTTAGGCATTTAATGCCAGGGGGACACTGGTGAGGGAAGACGTCTTATTTGCGGCGGATGGGAAGGTGGTGTGGATCCGTGTGAGGCATGCGAAGACGATCCAGTGCGGGGAGAGGTTTCACTGGGTGCCGCTGGTGGCGGTGCCGGGGTCGGCGCTGTGCCCGGTGGAGGCACTCTGCAGGTACATGCTGGCCACGGCCGACCTGCCGGACGAGGCTCCTATTTTCCAGTCGGAAAAAGGGGGGAAGCGCGGGGGGCTGGTGCCCATGACACACTCGGTGCTGGTGGCAGCCATCAAGAAGCTGGCCGCCAAGATCGGCAGGGACCCAGCAAAATTTGCGGGGCATTCGTTGCGTCTGCGGCTGCGGGTGGACAAGCTTTACATCAAGCTGCAGGGTGACTGGAAGTCGGACTGTTACGAGCGGTACTGCGAGTTGGATGACGAGCAGGGGCTCATCCTTCCGGTTGCGTTCGCGGAGGCGGCGGAGGCCTTGACATGAGGTGACGGCCTCGCCGATGCTCTCCCCTCTCGTGTGGCTTGGGTGTGCTGTGAGCGGTCAGGTGAGCATCTGCTTCGCAGTGTTGGGTGGCAGCTGCTCTGTTGGTGCACGCGCTCGTAGAGCGCTGGGAGTCGGGCCTCAAGCCAGCCAGAGCGCTGAACAGAAAGGAGGCAGCCTCCAACAGCTTCAAGGAACCTAGAGGGTTGCTAGTTCAGAGAAACTACCTTGAAGCTTCGTGCAAAGTTTGTAGAATATTGTTCCACCTGACAGAGAGATAGACACTCTAGCTACATGCTGAGACTCCGAACCGAGCCAGAATGCACTGTAATATTTGGAAATATATACTAGTGGCATCTCCTGTTCGAATTGCGGTGTCTCTTGTGGGGGGGAGGGGGGGTGAATGCTCGTACAATAACCAGAGCTGCAGCTGCTTCGTCAAGAGCGTTCTGATTGGTCAAAGAAAGCGTCATCCCATCACCGAGTTCGGAGTTGTACTCCTGCTGTTGCGTCTGGCCCTCCACCCAGGAGTCCTGCTTCTGCTGGAACCTTGGCTCCACTTCTGCGCCCTCGGGATTCTGCGCCACGAGGCTCTCCACCTCGTCCAGGGCGGCGGCGGAAGACTCCGCGCCAGCTGTGAGCGTCGCCATCTCAGCCTTGATTGCGGCAGCCAGAGCGGCCACCTCATCCACCTCCCCAGTCACCTGCCAGCGTACCGGATTGTTCCCAACCTCCTCCTTCTCAGTCTTTGTCCAAGTCCTCAATTTCACTATTACCATCTCAAAAGCCCGCAGGCGGTCAATCGTACGCCACGCTGCACCTCCATCTAAGATAGCCCCCATCTTGCCGCCACATGCCCGCACACCTCGAGGAGACTGAGCCGCACATTTTTCGAGAACCCAGAACCTCAAATTACTCACGGGCTCGTAACCCAGCAGCGCTCTCCCCTCCCTCAATCCAATCCCCTGCTTGACACTTCCCAACCTAAGTCGCCACCTCAATCTCCAACTCCACATATTGAAGAAATAAGACACGCGAGCCAATGGCGTGCACGCATCCAGCATTGCATGTATGAAGAGGGAGTGCTGGCGGATAAGTGGCGGGCTGCATGTGGCCACGCAGAATGCATAAACGAGGTGGCGCAGCCTTGCAGGCCGCAGCTTCAAGGCTCAATCGTGCAGCCCCCTCCCCCAACAGAAGTGGAGCCCCTGCTGGCTGCTAGCCCCCTCCCCGAACAGAAGTGAAGCACCTGCTGGCTGCTAGCGTTGTTGGTTAGGCCTGCAACATCGGTGGAGAGGGACGCGTTTTGCTCCGAGGCAGCAGCCGCGAGGTATGAGCCCATGTCTCCGCCGGGAGAGCTGGCGCTCTGTAGGACTGCGGCCAAGTCATCGGCCCGCGCCAGCGCCGGGCTCACTTCTGTCTCTTGCACAGGCGTGCGGCAGCGGCTCCAGAGGGGAGCGTAGGGGGGTGGTGGCTGCGCGGATGCGGAGTCTGGGGGGGGAGAGGACGTAGACGAATCGCCAACTGGTGATGGTGGACCGGTGGTGCTAGGAGGCGAGGGTTGAGGGGGCGCTGTCAGGAGATGGCGCCGGGCAGTAGCTGAGGAGGTATCTCCGCCAGCAACAGCAGCAGCAGTAGCAAATTCGACCAGCAGGTCAAAGCCACCATCCTGCTCCTCAGCCCCGCGCCTTCTCTTCTCTCACAATTGACCCAGCTTGAACTTGCACCGCAGTGTTCGGCGCAATGTCAATGGGCGAGAAGGGAGGCCGCCCCTGCAGCTTCGACACGTGGGCAGGTCGCAGCACAGGCGAGACGCGCAGGCCGGATACACAGCTGCGCGCAGAGTGTGTGCCGCGTGCCTGCTTCGGAGATGCCGTGACGTTGACCACTTCGATGTCCTCCGCAGTCAGAGGAATTCCGGCGGAGGCGTCCGCCTGTGGGACCAGCCACCCCGATGCTGCGCGCTCACGACGGCAGTGTGGCTCACGCCGCACAGCTCTCTCCTCCAAATTGGACAGAGCCAAGCCCGTGCCCCCCCTCGAGCGCAAGACCCCTCCTGCCGGGAGCTCAAGCCCGTGCCCCCCCTCGAGCTGCAGACACGCCACACCACTCACCCCTTTGGGACCTCGCCTGAGCATGGGCCCCGGCAGAGAACACCTCTAAGGGAGTGCGACGGACTGCCCTCGGTCATGTCGGCAGGACGACGGCACCATGCCCGCAATGCCCGGAATGCCCCACGCCTTCTCTTAACGCCGCCGGCTGGCCCAGGGAGCTCACGCTGATGAGCCATCTCCCAGCACTTCGAGAAGGCACCGAACGCTCCCTGAGCCTCACGCAGACGCCTCATACGACTCCCACGAAGCTCGTACCTCGACGACATGACAACTAGAGTGAGGGGTGAGGGGTGAGG
>LGRX02003871.1:0-48318 GCA_001247695.2 Cymbomonas tetramitiformis | reverse complement strand
CTGCGCGATGCCCGAGCGGGCAGGGGGGACATGGGGGTGTGGAAGGGGGTGAACCTGGTCGTTGAGCAGCTGCGCGATGCCCGAGCGGAAGGCCGCATTCTCGGCGGTGGAGGCGTTGAGCAAGCAAGCTGCCTCGGAGGCGGCGTCTGCGGGGTTGGTGCTGGCGGCTGTGATACGAAGCTCCGCATTCACCTTTGCCTCCTCCACCAGCTCCACCAGCAGGGTTGCAGTGGCAACGTTTCCAGCCTGGGCCAGGCAGAGACGCCGCGGGCACCCTCCCCACCGGAACCCGTCAAAAAGCGTGTCGCCTTCCGTGGCTTCAAGCAACGGGGCGAGGAGCCGTGAATCCGCCTTGAGCCTTGAGAAGAAAGGAGACGTCCCCAAGCGCCCCGCATTTCATTCCCCAGGCGCCCCGCATTTCATTCCCCAGGCGCCCCATCATTCACTCCCCAGGCGCCCCGTCATTCACTCCCCAGGCGCCCCGTCATTCACTCCCCAGGCGCCCCGTCATTCACTCCCCAGGCGCCCCGTCATTCACTCCCAAGGCGCCCCGTCATTCACTCCGTTCCGGACACAGCCGTTCCGGGGGGAAAAAACGCGGCAGGTGAGAGGGGTTGGCGCTCATCAGCAGGGAAAGCGCAGGGTGCACCTCGTCCACTGCCTGGTATTCATAGGTGTACGTTGAAGGGAAACATTCTGCAAGGGGTGCCATCTCCACGCTGCAAACATCACCACTGCAACTCGACCCTCCCAGCCCCCCCACCCCCGCATCCCATCCCTCCTCAACCTGCGCTTGTCACAGGCGCCCTGCAGGGACCCCCGAATGCCATTGCTCCACACTGGCCACAACTAAGAGGGCGAAAATGATGTTTTTTGCACTCTGCGATGTTTTTTGCACAATGATCTCGGCTTCTGGGAGTTGTGCGCGTGGCTTATCCTTGGACCGGTTCTTTTGGCACTACGTAGTCACAGAAGACCGGCTGCACTATGTAACCATGCCGGGGATCAAAGGATTCAGCACACACTTCGGGACACGTATCCGAATTCTCCGGAGCTCACTAGTGAAGAATGGGACCCCCTAAGCCTCACTAAGCCACCCGAGCCCCTCTGCATCCGCACCGCAGGCGCACTGCTGCCTTGCGCCTGAAGCCGGTTCATCCCTGCCCCCAACCTGCGCCGGCCACACCTCCACTACCAAGCCTACGCGCAGGACCACCCCTCTGCTCCCTGAGCCATATTGAGCCACCTGAGCCCCTCTGCAACTGCCCTGCCGGCGCACTGCTGCTGTGTCTCTAAAGCCGCCTCACCTCCGCCACTCGACCCATCTCTTCCCCAACGAATCCACATTTGGGACCACCCCGCGGCCCCCTACCGGGCCTAGAGCCTGGTCTCAAGAGAGTTTGCCCAACCATGCCACGGCCGGAATCCCCAAGGGCTGTCCCAAGGGGCTGAGAATGATAAGCTGGGCCGCCCTCATCCGAACCTGCGCCCCCGCCAACGTCTTGCGCCGGCAGCGCTCTTCCCGCAGCACCAAATCCATGTGAGTGAACCCCTTGCACTGAATGCCTTGCGAGGAGGCTGCGAACTTGAGCGAAATTGCCCTACAACTGTCGTGCCGCACTGTTCATACTTGGGGTCACATCCCCACAATCACCTGTGTGTACCAAGATGGTGTGCGTGTGTGTGCTTATCCTTGGATCATCTCTTTCTGTACCCCGCAGCCACAGAAGACCGGCCGCACTATGCGGTGCGTGTGCGTGTGATGATGGGCTCGTTGCTTCATGCTACTTTCTGACTCAGCAATGTTCAGGCCACCCCGCTGGGCTGCTGATGGCGCATATGTGTGCAGTGGCAAAGGGGGGTCAGGCAAGAGGGCGCACGTCGAGCTGGTGACTGCCGCCACAGAGATCCGAGCGGACACATCGCCATCAGTATCATCCACTGCCACTGCGTAGCAGCCATCAGTCTCATTCTGACTCGGGCAGGGGATTAGTGAGAGGCCCTCCTCCGGCACGCCATAGGACAGGCGCAGCGGGGAGCCATGGAGCAGCGTGATAACTGGCGGGACAACGTCCGGTGGGGTGGCGTCACTCTCGAGGAGTGCATCCCGCGAGTCGCACTCCAGCGAGCTGCATGTGAAATCCTCGTGGTGGGCACCTGGAACCCTATCGCCCCTCCCCCGTGGGCATCCCTCCAGGCCCTGCGAAGGTGCTGCACCTCTTCCACATTCCTCGCCCGTCACCGCCCCCGCTGCGGCCGCCCTCCGCCCGTCACGCCCTCAACTTGCGTCGCCCCTCCTCGCCCGCTACCGCCAATCTTGCCGCCCCTCCTCGCCCGTCACCGCTCTCAAGTTGCGGCCGCCCCTCCTCGCCCGTCACCGCTCTCAACTTGCGGCCGCCCCTCCTCGCCCGTCACCGCTCTCAAGTTGCGGCCGCCCCTCCTCGCCCGTCACCGCTCTCAAGTTGCGGCCGCCCCTCCTCGCCCGTCACCGCTCTCTCAACTTGCGGCCGCCCCTCCTCGCCTTGCGCCTTCGGAGGACGACGCAACGCGCTCACCTGGCGCCACCTGGCGCTTTAACGCCTCACCTGGCGTTACCTGGCGCTTTGACGTCTCACCTGGTGCCATCTGGCGCTTTAACGTCTCACCTGGCGTCACCTGGCGCTTTGACGTCTCACCTGGCGCCACCTGGCGCTTTGACTGCGGGGTGCGAGAGGGGAGGAGTGAGAGATGAGGGTTGATGAGGATGAGGGCTGAGGGAGGGAGTCTCCGACGAGGCATGCTCCTGGGCTGGGACATATCAGGAGGCGTTTGCAGCCTTCCTGGGTTCTGGATCTGGCTTTCAGCCGCTAGCGGTTGCCTAGGACTGCTAGGACTCGGGGTTGAGAAAGCAGGCGAGTAGCCATCAAGCACACGGACTCAAATCCAGTAAAGGGCGTGGGGGGCAGGAGCGGGGCGGAGGGGACAAACCCGGAGTCACAAGGAGCGATGATGGTTATAGTGCGGACCACGGTGGCGTTCAGGGGCGGGATGGATGAGTCGAATACCATGAACTTGATTTCGATAATGGTGCCGACGTCAGCCCCTGTGTTGAGACAATCCTCCAGACCCTTGGCGACGAACTCGTGCCCAGGGCAGCCTGTGCTGAGGCAGCTATCCGGAGGACAGCTCAGCACCGTGGCAGTGAGGTTCCCATCGACCAAGTGTTCTGCTTCTGCCCCCAGCTCACATAGCTCGTCCTTGCTAGGGGCCACCCCCGCAGCGCACTTTGCATACGACTGATACTGCCTGCCATCAGAAGCACCCCCTCCCCTCCCCTCCCTCCTCCCTCCCTTCATCTCAGCCTGCTGTAGTATTCCCCATCTCATCACTCTGTTCCTAGGCGCGGATTTTCGCTTCCTCTGTTGAGGCCTCCTCTCGTCTGCTTTGCTTGGCCCAACTTCAAGCCGCTACACAACTTGACCCGCCTGCCCGTCTGCCGCCATTAATTCCTCTCTGCGCCGTCACTCGGGCATCAGGCCCGAAATATGAGAGCAGAATTTTGCACGCTCCGAAATCCGAAGGATTCTGGATGGATAAGTGCGCGGAAGTCTCCCTCACCTCCCCCCTCACCTCCCCCCTCAGTCTCCCCGAGCACCCAAGCACTGGGTGGTCAAGGTGCTTCTTGCTCACGTCACCGCCTCACTCCTCTGTCATCTGCGCACTATCTGCTGACCTATGAGGCGGATGCAGGGCTGGGCGCATGGGCGAGCGTCGGAGCTGCGAGCCGCACTTGATCTCAATGAAGGCGGACAGCACGGAGCTATTCCTCAACCACAAGGTCGGTGGAGGGACCTCCTCCTCCTCCTCCGCGCCCGCCCCGGTCATGTCGCTCAGGCACACGCCGTCCTCGCTGCAGGTCACAGCGTCACTGCACAGCCGCTCCCCGGCGCCGCACGCCGCCTTCACCGTCACATTGCGCACTGCTTGGGCATATCCGCCACTGCTGTCATACACCTCGAACAGCACGCTGTATGTGCCTGTGGGGCAACCCCCTCACCAGCGCGTGGTCAGCTACCTCACAGCACACGGTGCAGGATCCGGGGGATCCACCCTCACCGAATCGCGTCCTCGTACGCCGCATAGTCCGCATGGCAGAGGCTAAGCGTAATCTCAAAGCAGATTCGAAGCTTCCAGCCTGCTCTGATCTCGGTTCAGGGGAGGAACGTTCCGACGCGCGTTCAGCTTCCGCATTCGTCCTTACTCTAGCTGAAGCGCCACGCGCGCCGCGGTGCGGCCCCATGCACCCACTACGCCATCCACTGAAGCACTCGAAGGAAATCGCGCGTGGATGGGCGCCGGTCAATGATTCTATGCAGCGCTCCGAGCGCACACCGGGAGCCCTCCGATGCTCCAAGCGCACACCGGGAGCCCTCCGATGCTGCTGCACTTGCCCGGGAGTCACAGGGTGTTACGGGCAACTGCAGATGGCTTGACAGAGGTTGTCACGGGCAACACAGACCTGCGGGCGCTGGGGACGCGCTCACCCAGCAACTTGACCGAGCTTCTGCTGGCACTGCAATGTGCGGGCTCCTGCCATCCGCGCAAGGGGCTGCGAGGCTGTGGGGGTGAGGTGAGCACCAGGAATGTTTGTGTCGATGTGGCTGCATCCCGTCAAGCCCTTCTTCTCAAACTTGTAATCCACGCCGTCTGTGGAGCACGCGGTCACCATGCTGTCCAGGTTGCCATCCTCCACTGAGCCGCCCCTCGCCACCCCATATGCGTCATAACACGGTGGCGTCGGGCAATCGTTGCAATGCTCTGCTGAAGGCGTCAATGCCGAAGCTCCATTCAGCAGCGCGCGCGCAGTGCCAGCTCCAAATGCGCAGGTGAAACAATGACTCGCCGGCGGTGCTAAGCTGGCGTCATCTCGCTGCGCGTTCGCGGCTTTGTACAAAGGAAATTTAAAAATGGTAGGGGGAGGTCTCGATGTATGTCGGACTGTGTTCTGGACTCAGTGGGCGGCGGGTCAGACTGAGCTGGGGCAATCGCCGTGACTGTGAAAGCTACACCCTGCGGTTGTGCACAGCTGCTGCTGCAGGACCCGAGGGAGCTGGAAGGTCCGCATCCCCTTGCGGTGGCGGGAGAGGGGTCGACTGCGACTCAAGCGCTCCTAAGGGGGGAGGGCGCCTGGAGGCTGTGCAAGTGAGACGAGCTTGGGGAGTCTGGGACACAAGCAGCCTGGGCACAGGGGGCGAGGGGGCAGAGTGCGAAGGAGATTGACATGAGCACCACCCACCATCGGTGGCTGTGGCGCCGCGATCGCAGATTGTGCTCAAGGCCGCGCCTTCGAAGCAGGCGCCGTACCCGGCGCCCTGGTCCACCTGGATGGTGGCGGGCCCCGTGAGGTGCACCGCAGGCAACTCGTTCACTGCCACCTCCTCCTCCTGGGCGGAACACCACCACGCCCGCACCCACCAGGTCCATGTCATGGAAGGAACGCAATTCGGGGCCATGGGGGACTGGGACCCAGCACCTCCACACATCATGCAGCGCGGCGTTCTGGAGCAATGCGTCTCTTTGGGCGTGCCCTTCACCAGCGCCTGAACTAGGCCGGCTCCCCTCGCCCGCCGTTCATGGGAGCTCTCAAACCTGCCTTCATCCCCGTGCTGAACACTTGTGTGCAGAACCAAGGAGCTGAGCCGCTGAGCATTGGACGGGCTACAAAAGATCGACGGTTGGCGCGAGCTGTGGCGCACCTCGCCCATGGATACTGAGCTACACAGGCCATTCTCCGAGCATTCTACTTCGCCGCCCGTAGACGCATCTCCACATGGCAGCTCGCCCTCCGGGCACGAGTTCAGGACGTAGACCCGGCGGCGCACTTCGGCGGCCAAGTTCCCCGAGTGGTCTGCCACGTTGTAGGTGATCACGTAGGGGCTCTCTGTCGGCGTCTCTACAGAGGTGTCCACGGCTCCCACCCCATAGGAGGACACCCGCGCAGTGATGTTCCCGTCAATGTCATCCACCGCCTCCACGCCCGGGTCGTTGAAAGTACCATGTATCTCGACATAATGTATCATCAGCCACGCGCCTCCGGAGGTTTGCGCCAGGGTCCCTGCCAACATCACTCCCCTGCCCACTGGTGAGTACCCTATCATACCTTACACCCCACGTGCACTGCAGTGAACGTGTGCACATGGAGACCCAAAGGAAGTTGATTTCATTGAAACCGGGATGTCGATGCTCTGCGCTGCCGCTCGCGTCCGGTTGATGTCACCGCCTGCACCCAGATGGCGACTGCCGGGGTTTACAGGCTGCAAGCTAAACTCAGCAAAAAAGGAGGGCGAGACAAAAGAGGATGCAAGGGTACGCTTCTGGTGATGCACGGGGCGCACCGTCACCGAGGAGCGTAAGCACGGGCGGGGTCACGTCTGCCACCGGCACGAACTCCTCAACCTCCACATTGTTCCCGGTCTCGAAGCTTGCGAGACATAAGCAGGTCCACTCCTCGGCCTGCCCGTCGCCGCTGGCGCTGCACGTCGCGCACAAGATGGGGTCCTCCGTCGAGTCCCGGTCGCAAAGATAGGAGGGGTCCACGCACGGGCTCACCACCGCCACCTGGCGTTGCTCCTCCGCCCCATTACCTGAGGCATCTTCAGCGCGGTACACGAGCACATGAGGAGCACCTGCGGGTGTGACCTCCGAGGTATCCAGCTCCGTCCCCAGGTCGTCCACCCTCCAGCACCGCACTGCGCCATCCACCTGGCGGCAACCCGCAGAGCAGCGGAGACAAAGGGTAAAGGTTGTGTGTGAGGGCCACAGGCCGGGCGATCGAGGTGGAAACCCAGCGCTTGAGTGTGCTTGAGTGCGCTTGAGTGCGCTTGCCCAGTGAAATGCCCACCAAGTGGGGATCGCGCCTTGCGGGCGGACAGATTGCTGTCCCTGCCACAGCGCAGCGTCCCCTGCCGCATGGCGCTCATCTGAGAAGAGCGCCCGCCACGGCAAGAGGCCTCCTGGATCCCCACGCGGCAGCAGGCCTTCTCAGAGGCGGCCGGGCGGGCGGGCAAGCTCTCGAGGCCCGAGGCAGAGAGGCTCAGGCGGATCCTGGAAGCCTCGGGTGTTGCAGGGAGTGTCCGGAACCCGTTGGCCGGGAGGGCGCGCGGCGCGCTGTGTAGAGACTCTGGTTCAGAGGAAGAAGAGAGAGAACGAGGGGGGAACTGCGCAGGCTAATGGGGCGAACATGCGGGGACCGATCCCAGAGCTGAAGGCACCCCCCTGCCAAATGTGCTAAATGGGATGAAGGAGGGACGAAGGTGCAGCTGTACCAGGTCATTTGCTACTGCTCCGGAATCGGTGTATGTGCTGAACTGCTCCACCTCCACCATGGCATCCCCCGTCAGAGTGATGACTGGGGGAGCGAAGTCCGGCTCGGGTTCTTCATATTCCACCACCACCTCCTCATACTCTAACGCCATGACCGTCACGAACGGCGGTGGTGGAGAGTGTGGTAATGGCGGAGATGGCAGTGGTGGGGGCGAGGGGGAAGAGATGTAGACCCAAGGTACTGGCGGGGGCAAGGCGGTTGGAAAGGATGTTGGGGACATGGTTGTGGGGGAGGTTGGGCAGTCGTGGCATTATGATATGGCAGAGGCATCACAGTGCTTGAGGCTGTCGTTGGAGGAGATAAGTGATGGCGCCGCCGTGGTAGGGCTGCATTGTAGGGGTCCAGGAGTAGGGCGAGAGTGGCGCCAGGTGGCAGCGCGGAGGGGACAGCGTCGACGGGCTCCGGGGTAGGGTCCAGGGTAGGGTGCGAGAAGCACCGGGGTGGGAGTGCAGTGGGGGAAAGCGTCGACGGGGTCAAGGTAGGGGTCAGGGTAGGCGTGCGGGAAGCACCGGGTGGGAGTGCAGTGGGGAGCTGTGTCGTAGTGTTTGGGGCTAAAGACAGGGCAGGACTGAGAGTGGTGGCAGGTGGTAGAGCGGTGGGGAGCTGTGTCGCATAGGTCAGGTTCGAGACAAGGGTTTGATTGGGAGAAGCATCCATCTCCGGCTGCAGTGTTGTAGGATTGAATTCATCAATCCAGTCAGCCTCGCCTGGCAGACTCTGAGGCGGTAGTGTGGATGCGCCGGTAGGTGTAAGGGTGTTCGGCACAGACGACTCTCCACCGGTATGTGTAGGTGTGTGGATCATGCTGGGTGTGTGCTGCACAGTAAAGGCCCCGTGGCTTCCAGCAAGATGCTCCATGAGCCGATTTGCGATCGCCCCACTGGAGAATGCTGCATCCAGCGTGGTGCTGAGGGAGTCGGCTTCGGCACTGGCGCAGTTCAGTCCGAAGGTCATCGAGTGTGCATACGTGGCGCTCCCTGATTGTAGAACCTGGCGGCGGGAGGAGGTCTCTGATGTGCTGGTGGAGGACAAGATGGCCACGGACGACTCTGAAACTGCCGTCTCATTAGCCACGGCCGTGACAACTGTTGCAGTGTCATCATCGGACATCGTGGCAGACGAGGACCCTGCGCGCAGCAGACCACAAGCGCCACATCAGCATCGCCTTGCCTTTCGCAGGGTCGCCCTCCAATCAAATGTTTGTTAAGTAACCGGAGCTCGACCATCATGGACGATCCAAAGAGAAGGTTGCCGGACCGAGTCTATATTAAAGAAGGTTACGCTGCGGGTTCGAGGTCAAACATACAAGAAACATGGAAAACGTGTGGGCGAAAGTTCTGCAAACTGAGTGGGGGAAAACAGGTTCACAGGCTTCTGGCCGAATTAGTTGGATGGATACCACCCCTGCTGGTGGATCAGACGAGGGGGGGAGAGAGGGTTAGGGCAAGGGCAAGAGAGAGAGCAGGCTTGGGCTTGGGTATCATCCCAGTGGATAAGAAAAGCATTCAGGAACTTTTCAGCTGCACTCAAGACAGGTGGCGTGACAAGATAAGATACCACCCACACAAGGCTACTTATTACGTGTTATTGGGGGAATATAAATGGGGGCGCAATATAATATTCCAGAATACAAAAGACCGTTCCGGAGTAAAAATTGCAATCCTTGACACCGAATTTATGGTTAATAGTGTTATAGTAAATAGCATATTTATATAACAGCGACTGTCGTACTATCATAGGCTTACGCATATACATGCATTACAATAATGGGAAGCGATAGAGGCGCTGGCACGTGCAAAAAACAAAATTGTGATCGACGAGAACACGCTCAAACTCACACGCATGTCCTTTGCTGAGGAAGGAGTGGGCAATTTGATGGGCGTAAGCAGGTGTGCCTCAGCTTCCACAGGGGTCTGTCGACATGGGGGGAACTGGTGGGAACGATTTTGAGCGAGGTGTGGGTGGGGGGGTGGTGCGTGGAGTTGACACATGCCGGGCCCCTCAAAGCCCGGGGGGCCATCCCGGCAGCGATGGCCACTTACAAGAGATTGCACAGCGTCACACGGCGTCTCATCAGCTTCCCTGCCCACGAGGCGAGGTCGATGGCCGTTCCGGAAATAACAGTCATGGGCAGCTTTCGGGAAGGCGGCGACCGGTTGGATATCTATTGGACACCGGGAGGGCTTGGGACACAGAGGCATGTGTGGTGACGGGACCCCTAGTAGGAACAGTGCAGAGCAACAGGTGCAGTGCAAGTGTATTCCTCAAGGTGGCAGCTTCCCCGCAGGTTGTTGCAGGGTGTGCATCATATTCAGGGCTTTCCAAGGTCCGGAACACAGTTGATTGAACAGCCCCTCGCCTCGCGCCCCAATCGCGCGCCGAAGCGACAAGTGGCGGCGAGGAGAGGAGAGGCGAGCGATCGGGAAATCTGCAGCGCCCACAAAGAGGTGGCATTCGCCAAAAGAAGGCCCAAGCACCCCTGAAGGCAGCGCCATGACGTGTGACGGGATCCAGAGGCGATGACACGTCACCTGCAATTGTCATATTCTTCTGCAGCTGCACATCGCTGGAGGCACTCTGCATGGTCGGGGAAGACGTAGGAGTAGAAGTAGAAGGCAGGGGCGGGGGCGGGGGCGGCGACGCAGAGGGGCTTGACGTTGCACTGCTTGTGCTGGACGTCAAGTTGTAAGTAACCGGGGTGCCATAGGCGCTGAAAGAGGCGTCTATAAACACACTTGCAGGCGAGCTCTCCAGCAGTGCCGCAAACGTTGAGGCGCTCACCGTGGCAGAGGAGCCTAAGGTAACCTGCGACGCCACCTGCTCGCGCCCCTCTCCACTCCCCAGCCCGCACAGCCCCCAGCTCAGCAAGCACTACAAGACCGAGGTCGCTGCATGCATGGCGGTGCGGCTCCCTGCGCAAAACCTCACCTTGCGCTGGCTTCTCTCGCATGACGGGTCAATTGCTGAATGACCGCTTCGAAAAATTCCCACAAAAAGAAATGCTTCGCTTGCCGAGCGTGGGGGTGGGCCTTGCTAGGGCCGGCGATCAGCCAGAAGGTCAACTTCTCCTGCTGTAAATTGCTAAAGTTGGCATATACCACGGAAGAGGGCTGGTGGAGATGGAGAGCGCGAAAGCCCACAGACCCGCTGCAGAGGACCATATCGGAAGCTCGCCTTGCGAGCCTTGATCTGTAAACATGGTGCAACAGGGGCATCCGATCCAACGATCAAGGCGACGAGGCTCTAAATCACTCATGTGCTCGCAGAAAACCCGAATATGCCCACCTCGATCTAATCCTGAATCTCAAATTTGGCACACACGGCCGCCTTCCCTCCCTCGACAACTGCACTTGAGGTTTGAATTTGAAGACTGCTTTTCAGCGCTGTTCGAAAAGCAAATGCGCAGAATCTCAATTAGTGGAACGTCTCCTTTTCAACGTCGAGATGTCATGAGCATCTGCCAAAACATCCCGACAGATGCGCATGATAACTTAATTAGGGGCTCACTTCAGTTTGCAAGATCTTGAAATTGGCGCGCAGTGTGATTTGTGATAGGGCGCATCAAGCCGCGAGATTGTGGCACCTTCTGGAAATGCAGATTCCCATCAACAAGTGACATACATGATGGGCTTGTGGTGCATATTTGTGATGTATGGGTGTTCTCTTCTCGCAGAGGGCAGTGTCGTCGCGGAAGAATTGTGCCACACATGGAATATTCCTACCAAGAAGAGCGTATACGAGTTTTCCCATTTTGGCATCGCCCTCTCCAAGGCAAGAATGCACGTTTATGGTTTCAATTGTGCATCCTATGCCGCACAGGGACGTCCAAGCGTCTACTCAAACCGTCTCACACGCCTTCATACCAAACACTCCATTTCAGGCGGGGGGCAACACCTGCACGCTTCCAGCGGTGATGCTCACTATGACAACATCGGAGGTGGACACGCCGGCTGATGCCGCCATCTGTGATTGGAAGGATGCAGAGAAAGAGGCGAAAAACGTTGCATTGCTGAAACTCGAGATGGCGAGGCTGGGGTAGGATACTGTCGATGCCACAACGGTGGTGCTGCCGGCTGCAGTCGGGGGTGCACTTGGCGAGCTGGTGGGAGCTGTGGAGGTTGCAGTTGGGGAAAGCGTTGGTGCAGCAGTGGGGGAGGTGGAAGGAGCACTAGTAGGGGCGGATGTAGGTGACACAGAAGGATTGGCAGTGGGGGAAGTGGACGGCGATGTCGTAGGGCTGCTTGAGGGCGCTTTCGAGGGGCTTCCCGTTGGCAAGGCTGAAGGCGACAAAGTTGGGGAGTCGCTCGGAGATGCAGTGGGTGATGCACTTGGGGAGGCTGTCGGAAATGAGGTGGGGGAGACTGTAGGGGAGAAGATTGGAGATGTGCTTGGTGATAAGGAGGGAGGCGAGGTTGGATGTATGGTCGGTGAGATGGTTGGGGTGTTTGTTGTGGAGACAACGGGCGCCGTCGTGGGCGATGCTGTGGGTGGTGCGGATGGCGAGGTAGTAGGCACCACCGAAGGGGGCGTGGTTGGGGATCCAGTTGGGGTTGTGGTGGGTGAGACGGTGGGCGATGTTGTCGGCGATGCAGTAGGTGAGGTCGTGGACGATGAAGTCGGGGTCAATGATGGAGCAGCAGTTGGGTTCATGCTTGGCGATGTGGTGGGTGAGGTGGTAGGTGGGGCAGATGGTGATGTGGTGGGTGAGGTAGTAGGGGAGCTCGTTGGTGAGGAAGTCGGGATCAATGATGGAGATATGGTTGGAATTACAGTTGGGTTCGTAGTGGGTGAGGTGGTGGGTGAGTATGTGGGCGATGAAGACGGAGACATTGTAGGAGACGCGGTTGGAGTCACAGTCGGGGTTGTAGTGGGTGATATGGTAGGTGAGGTGGTGGGTGAGGTGTGGTGGGCGCAGGAGGACGGAGCCACTGTAGGAGACGTGGTGGGGGTTGCGGTTGGAGTTGTGGTGGGTGAGGTGGTGGGTGAGGTGGTGGGCGATGAAGACGGAGACATTGTAGGAGACGCGGTTGGAGTCACAGTCGGGGTTGTAGTGGGTGATATGGTGGGTGAGGTGGTGGGTGAGGTGGTGGGCGACAAAGACGGAGACACTGTAGGAGACGCGGAGTCACAGTCGGGTTGTGGGTGATATGGTGGGTGAGGTGGTGGGTGAGGTGGTGGGCGACAAAGACGGAGACACTGTGGAGACGCGTTGGAGTCACAGTCGGGGTTGTAGTGGGCGAGGTTGTGGGTGAGGTGGTGGGCGACAAAGACGGAGACACTGTAGGAACATGGTTGGAGTCACAGTCGGGGTGTAGTGGGCGATATGGTGGGTGAGGTGGTGGGTGAGGTGGTGGGCGACAAAGACGGAGACACTGTAGGAGGCGCGGTTGGAGTCACAGTCGGGGTTGTAGTGGGCGAGCTGGTGGGTGAGGTGGTGGGCGGCAAGACGGAGACACTGTAGGAGACATGGTTGGAGTCACAGTCGGGTAGTGAATATGGTGGGTGAGGTGGTGGGTGAGGAGGACGGAGACATTGTAGGAGACGCGGTTGGAGTCACAGTCGGGATTGTAGTGGGCGATATGGTGGGTGAGGTGGTGGGTGTTGTTGTTGGCGATGCAGTGGGTGACAATGTGGGTGAGTATGTAGGTGAGGAAGACGGAGACGCTGTAGGGGATATCGTTGGGGCTATGGTTGGGGTTATGGTTGGGGTTATGGTGGGTGATGTTGTCGGCGATATAGTGGGTGAGGTGGTGGGTGATGCTGTCGGCGATATAGTGGTGTGAGGTGGTGGGTGATGCTGTCGCTATATGTGAGTGTGAGGTGGTGGGTGATGCTGTCGGCGATGCAGTGGGTGAGGTGGTGGGTGAGGAAGACGGTGACACTGTAGGAGTCGCGGTGGGGGTTACAGTTGGAGTCGTAGTGGGTGAGGAGCTGGGTGATGCAGTGGGTGAGCTAGTTGGTGACGATGTCGGGGAGACGGAAGGGGAGGTGGTCGGGCTTGTGGTGGGGGCCGAGGTGGGGGATATAGTGGGAGCCGTAGATGGTGACGCTGTGGGCGGCGCAGTCGGCGGAGCAGAAGGGGTGGCTGTAGGCATAACAGTGGATAGGGCGTCAGTGGTGGGAGAATAGAAGGTTGTTGGCGAGGTGGTAATGGTCTGCGCGTTTTCAAACAAGACACTGTCGAAGCATCCATTCAGCTGCCCGCCGTAATCCGCACCGATGCGCTTCCCAATGGTAATTGTTTGGCCGCCAAGATCCACGCCCAAGTCACTCGCGTACGTGGTGATGCCAACTACCAAACCATCCACGGATAGCGTGCTGCTCAAGCTGGACGAACTGTACGAAATACGGAGGGTGTACCAAACGCCCGTCGATAGAGTACTGAGCGAAGAGAGATCATTCCAGGTGTCTTGCATCCGGTAGCGCGGCTTGGACGATGTCAACTCAAATATCAAGAAGCCGCCGCTGATGACGATCAAGCCCTTGTAATTGCCTGACACGGAGTTGAAACGCACGGTCATCTCCAGAGCCCAGTCGCCCGAAAAAGTCCTCGCCGCATTCGCATACCACTGCGCATACCCAGCGCCGTTCGTGCACAGGGTTGAGCCGGCAAGAGCAGCGGAGTCCGCTAACGTGGCTGAATCGCCAGTGGCCTGATCCACCACATCTGAGAATTCGGACTTAAGTAAGAGCCCTGCAGAGCCGCCAACCCTCTCACCGCCAAGTGAGCCCGCCAGCGCACGCCGTCGATAGCATCCTCTCGCGGACAAGTGCGATGAGCAGCGGAAGCTGACAACGTCAGATAGCAATACTACATTGGGAAAGACGTACCGCTTGGGCGCTGAGGGTCTGCATCACTCTCCCTCTCTCTGCTCGAGAAGTACGAATCACACTAGATACCAGATACCCGACGCACAGTTGCCAGCCTTAGATGATGGCGCATAGGCATGCCTCGCACATCAGGGCTTGCAACCGCTGCAAGGTGTGGCAACAGTGCACAGCCTCACCTGTCGATGGCACCTTCGTGCATCCACCTCCACTGGTGGTGTACGGCACCGAGGAGCAGTATCGCCAGTTTTCGTCATCGCAGCCATCGTCATGCAACACTTTGCAGCTGGCGTCTGCATCGCATTTTGCTTGAGCTTCCGCAAGAGTTCCAATCCAGCTGGCGCAGGCGGCGACGCCGTTGGCGTCGGCGCGGGGCCCGTCCACGTAGATGCCTGCACGCGGCCGACAGCGACCCCCACCCCATGGCACCACGCACATGCTATCGCACTCCGGGCTCCATCTCTTCTCAGCCTACAGTTCTTCACGAGTGGGCCCGAGCCAGTCTAGAGGCCTGATGGTGCTCGTTTCCATGCCCATATATATATACTTCAAGTATATATACAACCTGTATATATATTTGCATATTTTTGCCGAGGTGTCCGCGGGAGCATGCGGGCCAAGCCAAGCACCCTTGTCTCATCACCTGAGCGCCCGAGATATCTTGGCCGAAGGGGAGAACCTCTTATCAACGGGCCTAGAGCACCGGCTTCACAAGAGCGGGCGATGGTCTTGGCCGAGGAAGAGGGGTGGCCAATCTGATGGATGACTCAGCTTCTTGAGGGGCTGTTGACACGGGGGGGGCTGGTGGCCACACGGAGGGCTCGGGACACACAGGCATGTGCGGGGATGGGACCTCCCAAGTAGGAACAGTGCAGAACAGCAGCTGCAGTGCAAGTGTGGAGCGCGTCGCTCAAGGCCGCAGCTCGCTCGCGGGATGTCCAAGGCTTCACGTCCATCGAGTTGGTGTTGGGGGTAGGGGGTTGCCAGCGCAGTTCAGTGGCCGGCGCGCACAATTTCAGAAGGAAGCTATTCGGTTTATCATTCGCCGCCCCTCGGCACGATTCTTTGGAACACGGGACGTGTTGTGGGTGCACAAGCTCTTTTGATACCAGGCTTGGTGGCGGTGAGATGGCCCGGGCAGCTCGCAGGATAGAGGCGAACTGGCTTTAAAGGCGCAGCTTCAGGGCGCCGGCAGTGCAGTCGCAGAGGCTCTCAGGTGGCCCAGTGAGGCTTAGAGGGCCCCCCGTTCTTCACAAGTGAGCTCTGGATAAGAGTCCCAGAGTGTGGGCTGGATCCTTTAATACCTGGTGTGGGCACGTAGTGCAGGCAACGTTCCGTGGCTACATGGTGCCAAAGGAATCGGTCCCAGGATCCGCCGCACCAAGCAGGCCTATATATGAGGGCCCGGTAAGTGAGGGCGCATACCTGTTCCGAATGCCTGCATTTCCTCAATTGAGATAACTCGACTGCTGCCAGGCAATAGTAAGTACACGTAGCGCCCCTCCACAGCGCTGCTGCAGGTGTCCACCACAGTGGTTGAGTCACTGGCGGCCTCACCACTGTAGCATTGTGAGTTACCGCTGGCGGTGGGTCCGGAAGCTGCATTCCCCACCCATATCTCGTGCGTTCCGAGACGGTCTGCGCAACAGTCCAGCCGGTTGTAGAGGTGCACCTCCGACACCGAGGCGTACCCCAAATCTATCCGAAGCCAGACATCGGTCAGCCGTTCAGAGTGACACATGGTAGTGCCGTCACCACAGCCGGAACTCGGACCGACGAGGCCGTCGATGCAATTAGACGGTTGGCAATTGACGTACGTCAATTGCGAGCTGTGCGTTTCAAAAGTCGCGCTCGTTGCTGCCAGCTGTGTGAGGCCTGCAAGAACACGCGGTCAGCGCAGGCCTACAAGGTTCCTGCCAGGCGGAGCATGGTGCGATAAGCGCAGGCGTGAATTGTTGCAAACAACCGTACAGTGAGTAGTCGGGGAGTAGCGAAACTGTTGTCTATTTCTCTTTCAGCATACATCAGTGTGCGGGCTCTGTGCTCAATTCATACGTAGCACCTCCCGCTCGCGGAATGCCCCTTCACCAGCATTGCAAGCCTGAACCGGCATGCTTAGTGGTTGGAACACGCGATCACGCAGAGGTGGACGGCGGCGGATAAGGTGTCAGGTATAGAGGCAGGAGGAGAGAACATGACCACGGAGAGCTACTGAGTCCCGCACCTGTCGGTGCGGCGGTTGGTGAGACAGTTGGTGCGGCTATCGGTGAGCGTGTCGGCGGGAGGCTGTTGGGAGAGGCGTCGGCGGGCGTTGGTGAGCTTGTCGGTGCGGCTGTTGGTGAACGGACGGTGACACAGTTGGCGACGTGTCGGCGAGGCTGTTGGTGAGAGTGTCGGTGAGGCTGTTGGTGAGTGTTGGTGACACAGTTGGTGACGTGTGGGTGCTGTTGGTGTGCGTGACGGTGACACAGTCGGTGAGGCTGTCGGTGGGGCTGTTGGTGTGACCGTCAGCGGTATCACTGCACTTCCAAAAATGGTGTTGTAGTTTGCAAGCACGTCGCTCGCACTCAGCGCTGAATTGTACATGTGAACCATCGAGATGTCGCCCTCAAAATATAATTCATTGCGGTTCCCATTTGCGGTGCTTGCCTCACTGCCGTCACCAATCATACCGTACCGGGCGCCCTTGTGTGACCCAATTCCAGTCCCGTGCCCCGAGGCTGTGGCGCTCGCCACCAGCACACCATCCATGTACAGCATCTTGTTGGGAGACGCGGCACTATCGAACACCGCAGTTACATACCGCCACGTGTTGTCGTTGTACGTGTTCTGGGGGGATAGAGTGCACAGATCGTGGACTGTCTCGCCTGACGTGCTGAACCAAAGCTGCCCCGCACCTCCCAGTGCTAAAGTGAACCAGTTGCTGCGATCAAAATCAAGCAAGGCCCAGTTCGTGTTGTCATAGCTTGTGCACGCGGATTTGTAGTTATTAGAGTATGAGGTACGAAAGTACACGCCCACAGTGAGCTGCAACAGCGGAGCACTCGGGGACAGCTGCGGCAGCTCCAGAGGCACGTAGTGGGCATTATTGAAGCTCAAGTAGGACACCCCAGCAGCACTCCATGCTGTGGGGCTCGCTGTGAGGTTCATCATGCCGTTGGATCGGCCCTGTGCGGCGAGCCCTGAGCTGAGGTCCTTCCAGGTGGACTCTCCCTGAGCGTACTGAGAAGCTTGAAGGTCCATGAACAGGCTGCTCGCTGATTGAAGGGTCACTCTACCAGATATTGCCACGTAGTTTGCAAGCACGTCGCTCGCACTCAGCGCTGAATTGTACATGTGAACCATCGAGATGTCCCCATCAAAATACTTTTGATTGCGGCCCCCATTTGCGGTCGTTGCCTCAGTGCCGTCACCAATCATACCGTACCGGACGTCGTTGTTTGACCCAATTCCAGTCCCGTGCCCCGAGGCTGTGGCGCTCGCCACCAGCACACCATCCATATAAAGCATCTTGTTGGGGGACGCGGCACTATCGAACACCGCAGTTACATACCGCCACGTGTTGTCGTTGTACGTGTTCTGGGGGGATAGAGTGCACAGATCGTGGATATTTGTCTCGCTTGACGTGCTGAACCAAAGCTGCCCCGCACCTCCGAGTGCCAAAGTGAACCAGTCGCTGCGATCAAAATCAAGCAGGGCCCAGTTCCCTTTGTCATAGCTGCTGCACGCGGATTTGTAGCTCGCGGAGTATGAGGTACGAAAGTACGCGCCCACAGTGAGCTGCAACAGCGGTGCACTTGGAGACAGCTGCGGCAGCTCCAGAGGCACGTAGTGGGCATTATTGAAGCTCAAGCAGGACACCCCAGCAGCGCTCGATGCTGTGGGGCTCGCTGTGAGGTTCATCATGCCGTTGGATCGGCCCTGTGCGGCGAGCCCTGAGCTGAGGTCCTTCCAGGTGGACTCTCCCTGAGCGTACTGAGAAGCTTGAAGGTCCATGAACAGGCTGCTCGCCGGTTGAAGGACTACCTTATCTGCGTGCAACATTCGAATTCGTGGCCAAGCATTCAGCAGTTTGCAATATCACTGTTGCCACGCATGCAACGACAGTTGAGCTCGAGGCATGCATACACCCATTATGAGGATTGAGCATGGATGTGGGTCGGCGCATGGGCATGGGCATGGGTCTGGGTGGGTCTGGGTTTGGGCATGGCTATGGGTGTGCGCGTGGGTGTAGGCAGTGGCACACTTACAACTGCACGCGTGCTCTGCATCAAGTACCCGCACGTCACGGATATCCACATGCACAGATGGAATACTGCAAAGTCTGCCAACTACACATGCAAGGTCCGACGAAGAGCACATGCCTTGCACATGCCCTGCACATGCCCTGTACACGCGAAGAGTGTGTGCCTTCAGAGGCATCGAGCGCCGAGCAGCTTTATGTGTATTACCAGATATTGCAACGTAGTTTGCCAGCACGTCGCTCGCGCTCAGAGCTGCGCTGTACGCGTGCGCCAGCGAGATGTCCCCTTCGAAGAAATACCCCTTGTTGCGGTTGGATCCGTACGGGTCCGTCGCCTTGGATCCATCACCGATTACACCATATCGTGTTTTTCTCCCTGCGCCAAGCCCATCAGCGTGCCCCGAGGCTGTGGCGCTCGCCACCAGCACACCATCCATGTACAGCATCTTGTTGGGAGACGCGGCACTATCGAACACCGCAGTTACATACCGCCACGTGTTGTCGTGGTACGTGTTCTGGGGGGATAGAGTGCACATATCGTGGACACTGCCACTCTTGGTGGAAAACATGAGCTGCCCCGCACCTCCAATCGATAAAGAAAACCATTGGCCGCGATCAAAATCGAGCAGGGACCAATTCTCTTTGTCCTGACTATTACACTCGGAGTAATAGCTCGCGGAGTATGAGGTACGGAAGTACACCCCCACAGTGAGCTGCAACAGCGGAGCACTGGACGTCAGCGCAGGGAGCTTCAAGGGCACGAACTGGGCGCCGCTGAAGCTCAAGTAGGGCACGCCCAGATAGCTTCCGCCAGTGGGTGACTCATCAATCCCCATAATGCCATCGGATGGCCCTTGCGACGCCAGCCCTAAGCTCAGGTCGTTCCAGGTGGACGCCCCTGCTGTATATTCGGCCGCTTGCAGATCTATGAACAGGGCAGTCGGACGTTGCAGCGCTTTCCGCTCAACCTTGCGCAGCAAGCTGCGGCGGCCTCGGTAGTGGTGACTCGGCGGCGGGTCCGTCAAGAGCAGCTGCGCGCTGGAGTTCCGCGGCTCCACCGCCATGCCGCCGCTCCCGGGAGTTCCCTCGGAGCCATGTCGAGGGCTCAGCCTCAGAGCGCCTTCTTGTCCCGAGAGGGAGATGGCGACGGTATCCCCTAACACATTGACAGGGGCTGGAAGCCCTGTAGCATGAGTGGGGCGTGCTACATCGTGCCCTGCGCCTCAGCACACACATCCGACGAGCAACAGCCGTCATCATGCGACGGATTGTGTGACAACAGGAAGGCAGTGGCATGCGTTCATCAAGCAGCGAGTGGTGCACAGCTTGTTTGTGATGAGCCTTATGGGGAGATAGGCAAATGGAGACATGATGTTGTCAGAGCGCTGCTGCATAATGTTGCATGACCGTTGCAACCAATGTTGAGCCGGCGGCCAATAGCAGTGCGGCACGTGAGCTGGTGGCCAATGAGAGTGCGGCAGGCCCCATGTGCATGTGCGCCCCCAGCACATGAAGTGCCGCACCTGCTGATGTATCCTGCAGGTGACGCAACATAGCACCTGCCAAAAAGAAGATAGGGCGGTCCCTCTCCTTCCCGTCAGAATCGATCTAGCTCCCATATAGGTCACTCCAGAAGTCGTCCGGAATGTTGGGAAGGCTGCATTCTGTGACTTTTGAATGGCAGCCAGCAGAATGCGCGCCGCCTCGAAATGTGGTGGCAATCGAACGGAACGCCGAGAAACAGCAGGAGACAAGGCATGTCGCCCGGAAACAACCAAGAGAGAAGACATCTCGGCCAGTAGACAAGATAGTAGGAGTCCGTACAGACGAACACCCAGGCCTGTTCTTCCGCGACTCTGCAATCGACTATGCGTGGCACACTGCAACACTTCTCCACCAATCCCTTACATCCGACCGGGTATCTAAGAGACGAGCTAGATGGCTGATTCCAAGGGAAACAAGCCAGCAAAGGCACAGCCCGAGTGAGAGACACCTGGGGCTTGAGGGACTCTGCTGAAGACTCGGCGGCTATGGCAGAGAGGCAGGCCCTCCCCATTCGGCGGAGGTTGCCTGCTGAAGACTCAGGGGCATCAGCAACAGTTGCTGGCTGCAATGGTCGAGCAGATAGAAGAGCAGCCGCAAGGGGGACGAGGAGCACGCTCGTCGCAAGGGGGACGAGCGAGCTCGCTCGTCGCAGGGGAGACGAGGAGCTTGCTTGTCAGAGAAGGCTCCCGAGTGTTCCCTACGATTTAAAAAAAAAATCCTTCAGCCTACTCTGTGTCACCAGAGTGGCCGATGCCACAGTTTTACGTTTGTCTTCAGAAGAATTTAGCCACTTTCAATCGATTGCGAGGGAGGCACAGGGCACATGCTGGGCTCCTGGGATCCAGTACTTCGCCTCTGAGATGCCTTGGCACTCGCGCCGGAGATTCTCCACCCTCCAGAACGATTGCCTGGTTGTGAAATCACTGACAGAATGTGTGGTGGTGTCCACCTAATTGCTGGCAACACTTTGACAGGGGCAGACGTGAACGATGGCCACCTCGCTGGGACGAAGATGGAGGCAGGTTGCACACATTCAAGGAGGAATGGGACGAAGATGGAGAAGAAATTGCACACATATAATTACTTCAATTTCTGTGATGAGAAAGAGTTGGCAATGTACGGGGATCCCGGCAAGCATGGATACAATGATCAGTGTCTATCCGAAAGGGCGATGCATCTCCCCATGCATGCCTGTCATGGTCGAGCAAGCAGCAGAGAAAACAGACTCGAGTCAGGTTAGATTCAAAGATCGGTTCAAGCACCCCCTTAGGGCACACCTGGCTGAGATGAATCGCTCGCCCAGTCGCTGGCCTGCAATTCCGAACCGCGACGCATAATTGAGTGAGTGTATGGCAACGAGCAAAAAGTTGTACCAGGAGGGAAACTGCACTCGGTGAGCAGTTTATCTGCTCATCTGAAGAGAGCCGCAATGCTCCCCTGATCGGAAGGTGCGCCTCGGCCACAATGCTCCCCTGATCGGAAGGTGCGCCTCGGCCACAATGCTCCCCTGATCGGAAGGTGCGCCTCGGCTGATCGTAAGGTACGCCTCGGCCACAATGCTCGGCCGTTTCATATCAACATCGGACCGCCCACTTGCCTATCGAACAACTCAGACCGCCCACTAGCCTATCCAAGGGCCACAGCTGAATCTGCCAGCGAACACAGGAAAAAAGGCTTAACCGACATGTTCAGTGGAATTCCTAGGGGAACCTTCAATCGGTGGAAACCCGCAGACAAAATGAAAAATGTGCGCGGGGCATCATTGGCAAGGCACGCAAACCTACCGAGCATGCAACCCAAGGAGGAGCTGTCTCAACGTGTTGTAGATCTGTCCAGTTCGCCGCATCGTACACCTTGCCGCCGACAAGGTGATAAAAGTCATTCCTAATGGTGACGCTCCTGTACAGACGAACATCACCAGATCTCGAGGACTAGTTCCGACCAGCTGCACCAGCCGTCAGATTGACAAAGAACTGCGTCCAAAGCAGTTGGGTTCTTGCACAATATCCAACCGCGTATTGAGCGTTGCAACTCCCCTCTCGGGGATGCCTGCCTGCTTATTCCCTGCGCTTGGTCAACTCAGATCCTCTCTCGGGGGCTCTCTTGTGCATGTCTTCTCTACCGATGGATGTGAAACACACATGCATGCCAAACCCTAACTGTCCCCCCGTAGGCAAACCCTAACTGTCCCCCCGTAGGGTTGTGATCAACATAACGCACATGCCTTGCAAGTGTGAGACACGCATCAAATCATTCGCGCCGGTCGTACCATCAACTACATCTGCTTCTCAGTACTAAATCAACGCTGCTGCAGATCATACTTCGTATTGGATGCTGGGACATCTCTAAAAATATGTGCAAAGCTAGGTGCGCATTTCATTTCTCAGAAGTATGTGCAAAGCTAGGTGCGTATTTCATTCCTCAGAAATATGTGCAAAGCTGGGTCGTATTCCATTCCTCAGAAGTATGTGCAAAGCTAGGTGCGTATTTCATTCCTCAGAAATATGTGCAAAGCTAGGTGCGTATTTCATTCCTCAGAAATATGTGCAAAGCTAGGTGCGTATTTCATTCCTCAGAAATATGTGCAAAGCTAGGTGCGTATTTCATTCCTCAGAAATACGTGCAAAGCTAGGTGCGCATTTCATTCCTCAGAAATATGTGCAAAGCTAGGTGCGTATTTCTAAATTGATTCTTGAAAACTGATCGTTGCATTGACAGCCGCAGTGAGGCAGGCGATGACAGGAAGGGAAGAATCATCATGCGCCGTCATGGCACAACACGAAACAAGTGCACATCCGGAAACTCGGTTGCACAGGTGACTCCTTCTGGTGACGAGCATGGACACTTTACACAACGGTGTCTGAGGCCAAGTCGCGCCAGAAGCACCTTGTGAATTCTCTCCTTGCTAGCACTAAGTTAATCACTACAGTAGGCACTCATTATGAAGAATACACATTTTAAGAATCCAGCCGCTGGCATTTTCAGAAATTAAGAATGCCTATTTTTTCTAGTGCTTGCTCCAAGCATACTTCCATATGTTGTTTATAGCGTACTTCATCATATTCTTAATACAACGCTCAAAATTTCCCGAATCTGGATATTAAGAATAAATCCGCCAGCGCTGGGTCTGAAAAAACGAATTCCTAGTAACGCGTGCGCACCGTATCACCCTGACCAACCAATACATAGATATGCACAACAAAATGACCCAAGAGCTGCGGCTGCGGACTATTGCCACAGAGTGGCAGTGACTGCAGAAAGGTTCCAGGGCTAGGAGCTTATTCGCATTAGTCCATCTGCTTTCCACCAAAGCTAGGTCATCTTGCACGAGACTCCTAGCAAACAGCCAATCAGATCAGCTGACCATCAATCATGAGCCCAGGGCTGCAGACGCACCACAGCATTGAAGGAAGCTCGTATTTCTCGATGAGGTTCACCCTCAACTCATCAAAACGTTGGTCGCGTTCATACCTGCACTCGAGCCCACACACCTACCTGTCATACCTGCCCTCGAGCCCACACACCTACCTGGCATACCTGCACTCGAGCCCACACACCGACCTGCCATGCCTGCCCTCGGAGCCCACACACCTACCTGTCATACCCGCACTCGAGCCCACACACCTACCCGCCATGCCTGCCCTCGAGCCCACACACCTACCTGGCATACCTGCCCCGAGCCCACACACCTACCTGTCATACCTGCACTCGAGCCCACACACCTACCTGCCATACCTGCACTCGAGCCCACACACCTGCCTGTCATACCTGCACTCGAGCCCACACTGACCTGCCATACCTGCACTCGAGCCCACACACCTACCTGTCATACCTGCACTCGAGCCCACACACCTCGTCAGCCTGCCCTCGAGCCCACACACCTGCCTGTCATACCTGCACTCGAGCCCACACACCGACCTGCCATACCTGCACTCGAGCCCACACACCTACCCGCCACCTGCCCTCGAGCCCAAACACCTACCTGTCATGCCTGCCCTCGAGCCCACACACCTGCCTGTCATACCTGCACTCGAGCCCACACACTACCGTCATGCCTGCCCTCGAGCCCACACACCTACCTGTCATGCCTGCACACCCACGCAAGCGACATGTAAGAAATAAGACAAGGGGGGTCGAGAGGCTTCCAGAAGGGCGTGTGCTCTGCTAGCCACCCACCGGATAAGCCAGACTGCACACGTGGAGCTACAAGCATGCTTGAGGGGGGAGGCAGGAAGGTGGCACGCACCAACACGTTTCGATTGAATTAAACACCTTGTTCTGCGTGCACAAGTTCCAAGTTGCGCTGCGGAGCACATGTGCACCCACCATACCCATTTGACTCCCCTTGCTGCTGACGCTGGCTGTGGACTCGTACCCTACAAGTGCAGCCCTCCATTCTATGTGACACTCGATCACTGTACAGCCGGATCTTGTCATATTGTTTGCGAAACACAGACATGGAGAGTGTGGTTGAGGGGAGAGGAGGCCGAGTCGCACTGAGGTTCCACGGAGAACACAAAACAGAGTGAAGAGAGCCGAGGAAGGGGGGGCGAGGAAGGGGGGGCAACAAGCAAATTGAACAAGGGCGCAAATAATATTCGAATGTCACATATTTGTAACATGATGAAATATCAGAGATGCAGAGATGAGATATCGCAGCCCTCGGATCAAGCACAGCAGAACGTGCCTTGTCATCAGGTCGTGGGGAGAGAGCGTGGTGATTGGTGACTTCCTGAAGTCTGCCTGCAGGGGGATGGGGAGCAGGGAGGAGAAGTGAAGGCTCAGGCACACCACACCGTCGGATCACACAGACCCGACAGGAGCTTAGGCTAAGCTCACTCCAACGAGAGGCACATGACGGCCAAGGGCACAAACTACCCCGCCACCGTTATACCGCAAGGCGCAAAAGGAATACCCGAACCCTTTTCCCCAACTGCGTGCTGCCTCCGAGGGACTGAGAATATTGCGTGAATTATCAACTTTCTGCTAAGGTCACTCATGAAAATCACCTGGATCTTCACAACCACTGGATAAAGATCGTACTCATATCCACAATCAGCAGCGCACCCAAACCTGATCATGAATGGCAACCCGGAGCCCACACCTTCTTAGATAGAGCGCATCCGAGATGTTGCAAAGTGACGGATAGCATTGAATATACCTCTCCAGGCATTATTCGGTCCCGTTAAGTCAGTACACCGCCGACCCAAAGGGGCTCTCCACGGCATCCTGATATGAAGATGGCACTGAATGTAACACAAGGAGTGAAGATTACAAATCCCTCCGCCGAGCCATGGCCCGATCCAGTTCGGGGAAGATCCCTGGAAATGGTGAGTAGCCTCGGTATGGTGGGAGATGGCGGAGAGCATATGGAGATTCATAAAAACATGAATGCAAATGTCTGACCTGCTGTCAACGCTCAATCGCAGTGCAGAATAATGCAGTGATGGCAACTGAATTTATGCTACAGCAGAGGAGAGCACAGTCGACTCTCCAAAATGAGCTTGCAGCACAATGGTAACATTTAATCAACTTGTCCGCTACCTTTGCTCTGCATTATCCGAGGCATGGCAGGCAGGTGGCGGCACTGCGTGTTCGCAGCGGAGCAAAGTCTGCAGCGGAGGTGGAACCAAAATAACTGTGCACGACCGCTGGCAGCAAGGGTGCTAGATAGCTTTTGGCTGTCCTTTTGGATCGGGCAGCATATTTGTCCTATCAGATCATAAGAGTAAGCGTGGATATCAAGCGGCCAACAGGCAACCTTCCGCTGCAAGCAGCACCTAGCATCCAGATTTGTTAGCACCCAAGAATGGAGGGTAGCAAGCAGAAGCAGCCCCACCCAAAGAAGTGCAGCCTTGTATGCATGGCCTCTCACGCACTGCAAAATTGTTCCTCTACACTTTTGAGAGCCGGAAGGTGTATGTGGAATAAAGAAGACCAGAGAAGGAACGAGTACAAAGCGGTTGATGACTCAGCACACCTTCCAAAAGCTTTGGTTTCATAAGGCATCTCGCACAGCTGATTCCCACACACTGGCATCTTCCAGATCTGGAGCACCTGTGGACCAAGCAGACAGGCATACGAGGAGTTCAGATCGTACCTCAACACAGTAAGCATGATAATGTTGAGGATATCTATTGGGCAAAGCACAAATTATCACAGGGCCCGGTATGAAGATTTAAGGGTGCCCGCACCCAATATGGAGGAGGAGCAGCCAGGGTCCAAACTGTAGGGACTCGGGAGGAGGCACGTGATCAAAAAGCGAAAATACGCCCAAGCCAAATACCTATGGGCTATGGCCTAGGCAGACACCGGCAAAATACCTATGGGCTATGGCCTAGGCGGACACCGGCAAAATACCTATGGGCTATGGCCTAGGCAGACACCGGCAAAATACCTATGGGCTATGGCCTAGGCAGACACCGTCGGCAAGCACGCAGCATACCAGGGAGTTTATCACACTCTGCACTGAGGCAGTCTTTTCGTAACGGGCGCCTGTCCCAGTCTCCCAAATTGATGGATACGCCAATTGTATTGAAGGTACAACCTGCTTGGGAAGCAATCAAGTCAGTTTTCAATACCGATAGCAGCGATGCGCGTAACCATTCAGACTTTCAGCAAGCAAGCATCGAGGTGAAAGCAGCTGACAACGCAGGAAGAATGCCGCTGACGTCGTACGCACGTGTATAACTCAAGTCATACGCGAGATCAGAGGTAAAGCGGGAGGTGGCGTACGCAAAACAAGCCACGCAGGCCTCAGGATATCTCACCTCAACGCCTTCATTGTCCAATTGACTGTATAGAACGAAACCGTACATCGATGCAAACAGCAAGAAATGGAAAAGCTTTTTGTATTTCTTCCTGCGTGATGCACACAAAGATAACGACATCAAAGGCTTCCACACAAGTGAACTCCGCCATTTCGCCTCTTACAGCCATGGTCTGAAGAAAGTGCAGAACATGCCGATCCAACAATCTGTATGACGGAGTTGCATTTTCAGTCAAGCATCGTTGGACCACACGAACCAAGTCTGTGGTCAGAAGCGCGACACCTGAGCGAATGCGCATTTTTCACCTCCTTCACCACCGCATCGAACGCAGCATCGTCAGCCTCTTGAGCGCACGATGCCTGGGAGCTGATCTCGCCATCGTGTTGCTCAGCTTTAGGGTTGCTGCCCAGTGTGCGTCGCTCAGTGCGCGGACTTGTGGTTGAAACGGCATCCTTCAGATTTGGCGTAAGGTAGCGTCGTTCCTAAATACGTAAAACCAAACCAAAGGGTCATCCACTCAACCCGCAACCGCTGGATGCTCCGGTCACATGTTGCCTTCATTGAGGGTCTTTATCTGATGCTTTTGGTTCGACAAGGGCAATTAAGCATGAAGTGCGAGACTTGGCCCTCGGCCCTTTCCCAGAGATTGATCGATGCTGTGTCGCAACGGCAGTAAACCCCTTAAAGCATGGCAAAAATATTGGACTTACCCGAAGCACGAATTCCCGAAAGAATATTCTCCACTCAGAAACTCGAGGCGCCGACTGACGAAACGTCTGAAGCGCTCCGAACCGTGAAAGCTGAGATATTGACGCTACCAAGCGATCCGTGTGTCCCCCCGGGGCCTCGTAATGAGGCGTTGCCAACGCGCGCCGTTCATGTGCGTGTGGGAGACAAGGAAGTATCTCGAGGAACGCCACCGAGTTGTCGACATTGGCAGATAGAGACGCTGCAGACATTCAACGCTGATTTAGGGTAAATTGACAAATCAGATAGCAGAAAACAAAAAATTAAAGCTTGCAATAGAAGGGATACAATAAACTGCATATCCTCGACAACCGCGGGAAGATTGCGCCACTTTTGAGGGGTGAACGTTGCAGATAACAGCTCCCGTCGTGCAAGCGAACAAGTGACGTGCCATACTGGAAAGGCGAAAAAGTGCCTAAGTAATCCGGGCATGATCAGATAAACGGGAAAAAATATACCGCCGTCTTCTTCTTGAAAGCGCTTTGGCGTTTCCGGGTTTGTGTGCCCAGCGTGACTAGTACCACCGTGATATCCGCGTACACGCAACAGAGTGGAGAGCGTTTCAGTGGAGGCTCTCTGTTCTCGCATGAGCTCTGCTGAGAAGGTCTATCAGCTCAGACTCTTGGCCAGACTGCTCAGGATGATCAAAATGCCCTCTTGGTGGGCACAGACAACGATATGACGGAGTGTACATTCATCAGTATAGCATGAGGCGATCGTTAACAGTTTTAGGGTACTCGTGAAGGTCTCGGCCAGTTGCAGTTCTCTAAAGTACAGTACTCGTCAAGGTCTTGACCAGCTCTCTCAAACCGGTTCCTAAAACTCGTAAAATAAAAAATAAAAGTCCTACATTCACTTTTGCTCTTTGTTTTGTGGGTTTTAACACTCTAAACTAATTTATATAGTGCTGCTCATAAATAAAGGGGAGGGTGCCGTGAGTTTTCAATCTATTTATTTTCATAACAAATTCCATATTCAAGTGACATTTGCAACTATTTAATTTGAAAATTCACAGGGACCAATATAAACTTTCAAATGCTATCCCACCAAAATATAAAATTAATTTAGAGTGTTAGAAACCACAAAAAAAAATCTAGAGCAAAAGTTAATGTAGGATTTTCGAATTGTGAATTTTCTGGCGCCAGGTGTCTTGATATCGGTAGTATGTAGTTCCATACCCACGCGCATATGTGAAGGTACTCTCACAAGTCAGAGCCTCCGGACGCGGCGATTTTCTCCCGGTTTATCGATTTTTTTATTTTCTGTGGTAGTCCGGAGGCTCTGATACTATCGTAAGAGGCCAAAATGAAGGTGTTCCAAAGGCCTTGAAAATTTCAGCGTTCTGAGAATGGGTTATTCGAAGCAGAAGTTCTGCTTGGAACGGGGCCAAAAAGTGAGCTGGCTCGCCAGGAACGCAGACCAAAGAGTTTCCAGACCAGACTTCTGCAGTCTGCACATTGACGAATATCAAAAGTGGCATAACTTTTGAACGCATTTGCCATTTTGGTTGATCCAAAGATCGGTCTTGATTAGATTACCACCCTCGTTTCGAATATGCACACTGAAAATGTGGTGTGTGGTACTCATTGTCTAAGTGTACCGTATCTCACACGACCGCGCCTTCTGCTTTTTAAGCTAAAATATTATTTTGCATGATTCACTTCGCAAACCTGCCATGTTTCTACTATCGAACATGTTGTTACAAACCATTTGGCTCCCACCTTCAATAATATGCCAACCTCGTGAATGCGTTTGCTTAGCATCCTTCATCATATCAGATTATAAATCAAATACTTTTTCTAGACGAACGCTGATTGTTCATGTCGCCTTGCATGCCTCTCTTGCTCGCAGTGCTAACGGGCCCTGTCCTCCTCCTTCGTTTCTTTGACATAATCATTTGAGATTTCGCTTGACATACATCACATTTCCCGTGGCAGTGACTTTTTCTATCGCCCTTCTCACCAAAATACGTCATTATTTGCTTATGTCGGCACACCTGGGAGTTGTCACAAAATTCTTTCATCCTTTGTAGTTGGTCACTTGCGATATCCGCCGTTGAACCATTTGTGAGAAACGTTCTCAAGTTGTTACAATCTATCGCTGCGTATAGCAATAAGCACTCGCCGTCATTACCATCCCGACCGGCTCTGCCTATCTCTTGAACATAGCCATCAAGTGATTGTGCCATGGAATGATGTACTATCCATCGAACATCCGCCTTATCTATCCCCATTCCAAATGCTGTCGTTGCGACCACTACTTTGTACGTGCCTTCCATCCAGCCGTCGTACACTTGCGACCTTTCAAACTCATCGAGATCCCCGTGATAAAAATTTGCAGGTATGCCTCGCAAGATCAACCAAGCCGATAATCGGACACATTGATCTTTTGTGGAGCAATACACTAGCCCTGTCGTTAGAGAACCATCCTTAGATTGAGCCAATATGAATCTTTCCACCTGTGTCCATGAGAGTGGCACCTTATCCGCATCCTCTACAACTACCGTAGTGCCTTGTAACTTCTCGATAACCGAGATATTCAAATTTGTCCTTTTGCTCGATCCGATAAACACTTTTGCTGCTTTCATTCTCAAGGTATCTTTTATGTCTGCTATCGTTTTGCGCATGCAAGCTGGCTTTCTTCTCGTTACACAAATTGCCGGGATACACATCCGCGAGGACTTTCCGACTTTTCAAGGTGCACACTTGATCCGCCATCAAGGCTAGTAGGGGTTGAACTACTATCGAAACTCCGTCAGACGCCACGGGCGGCTCGGTTGTCCAAATCTACTTTTGAAAAATGCTCCTAACTCCCCATGCAGCCCCCCACACATTCATATGCACAGCTCCACCTGTCTTCGACCCTGTATCAGATCAGTTCCCCGACAATTTGCATCTAGGCGCTGCTGGCGCCACCCCTACCCCCACGCACCAAAATGTCCGCCACGGGCGGCTCGGTTGTCCAAATCTACTTTTGAAAAATGCTCTTAACTCCCCATGCAGCCCCCCACACAAGCATAGGCCATACTTCGGTTTTTATTTATCATACAATATATTCAGTTTACTCTATAACTCAAACATTATCATCTTGTTCTCCACCTAGGGTTTTCATGCCTACATAAGATTACAAGCGTGTCACAAGCAAGCTATAGCACGCGCAAGTGCTTTAGTTTTGTACACGCTAGATAAGGACTAGAGGCACAAATATCACCTTATGTGACGTTTCCACTACAGTAAAGGCCCACCTATAAGAAACTCCACCTATAAGAAAACAGCCGCTGGATTTTTCGCCAAAACTTAAGAAAACATTAAGAAAGCAGCCGCTGGACTTTTGGAGTAGATATTCCGCCACTGTTAAGCAACTCTTAAGTATGATAGAAAGCACCGCTGACAATCAAATCGGGGGCGCAAACTTAAGAAAGCCAGCCGCTACCCCCACGGCCCTGTTTTCTTATAGGTGGGCCTTTACTGTATTCAAGTTGAAGTTCTAGAAGTTACAAATCTCAATTGTCTCTATTCGCTCCTGTGGTCATAGGACACCCCCAAATCCCTTTAGGCATCTCAAAACAAACCCCCATAGGTATGCATAACTCAAAGTAATATGCATAAGGAACCCTTCGATAAAGTCCGCACCTCCATCGCGGTTTCATGGCTAAAGATTTGGGTGTGTCACACTTCACAAATCTATACCGCAATCGCGCCTGCAAGCATATTGCACCCCAAATACCTTTTAGACATCTCCAAACATCCTCCCATACGTTCGAAAAACGCAAAGTACTGAGCATAACGAACCACTGGAAAAAAATCCGCACCTCCATCCCTGTCCCACAGCTCAAGTTATAGTCGTGTCCAATGCGCCCATTATATACCGCAGTAGCGCCTGCACGCATATTGCACCCCAAATACCTTTCAGACATCTCCAAACATCCCCCCATACGTTCGAAAAACGCAAAGTACTGAGCATAACGAACCACTGAAAAAAATCCGCACCTCCATCCCTGTCCCACAGCTCAAGTTATACGAGTTCGAATTCAACAAAACTGTATCACCGACGCGCCTGCACGCATATTGCACCCCAAATACCTTTCAGACATCTCCAAACATCCCCCCATACGTTCGAAAAACTTAAAGTATTCAGGTTAAGGAACCGCTGAAAGAAATCCGCACCTCCATCCCTGTCCCACAGCTCAAGTTATACGAGTTCGAAATGCGACAAAACTGTATCACCGACGCGCCTGCACGCATATTGCACCCCAAATACCTTTCAGACATCTCCAAACATCCCCCATACGTTCGAAAAACTTAAAGTATTCAGGTTAAGGAACCGCTGAAAGAAATCCTCACCTCCATCCCTGTCCCACAGCTCAAGTTATACGAGTTCGAAATGCGACAAAATTGTATCACCGACGCGCCTGCACGCATATTGCACCCCAAATACCTTTCAGACATCTCCAAACATCCCCCCATACGTTCGAAAAACTTAAAGTATTCAGGTTAAGGAACCGCTGAAAGAAATCCTCACCTCCATTGCTGCCCATCGCTTGATTTTTCAGCGACCCCAACTCGTCGCATCAAGCAGAGTAAGTCAAGCCAGAAAGGAACTTCATGGGGATGTTAAGGAGCACCCTCGAGGTTTCAGTATATCGTGGACCGCTTAATCAACGAACTTTCCTAATAGCTGAATATTATATGCTGCGCGCGGTAACAGTTACATATTTTTCAGTATACAGTAAGCATACAAAACAGGCGTTTCCGCGGTTCGCGTAGGTTTTCTGGAAGGAAAAGGTAGCGAAATTCAGGCCAAAACACGAAAAGAACCAGAGGTTACGAGCTGCTTTCCATTGCTTTCTGTCGAGAATCGCGCGATCGGCCGCGCAGCGGCCGAAGCTCGTAACCTCTGGCTTGCGAGAGTAAGTTCCAACTGATACCATGCAGTAGAAGTCAACAGTGCACAAGAAGCCAACCTCAAACGGAGATCTGGTTTCCAAGATCCTGAGCATCCTCAGATCGATATGATACACGGTCAAGATCATATCCAGCGGTCGTGGTAAAGTCACTGGGAAGGATCGACAGTCACTCGACTGTCACATTGACATGAACCACAAACATATCCACGACTGAAAATTCGTTTCACAGTGGGTAATAGCTAATACTACAGACGCTGGAATTCAGAATAGGAATTAATTACAGCGTCTGTCATCCGATGACATCTCGCGATATCGAACTGAAGGGTGATGACGTCCAGCAGTCACTCACTGACACAAGCGACACTCGACTGTGACACAAGTATCGCATGCGTTGACTTTTTGAGGAAGCAACTAAGTGCTACGCACCAACAATTAGTGCTCACAATTTTCTCAACGTTCCTTGCCTTGTGGGGCGGCCGGTGCTGTGACTGTTGTAAATATGCGCAGGGATTGTTTGAATGCTCGACGGTTTTTTATTTTTCAGTTTGTTTATGTTGATATTTAAGCTCACGATATTGGGTGTGCGCAGTGTGTGTCGCAGTTATTCCGATGGATGCCGAGGAGGGACGCGTTCTTTTGAGGTGTGGAAGTCTAGGGCAACCTAGCTTGGGATGAAACCCAACCGCATCGGACTCGTGGTCACTTGCCCATTTAGTCACCTTGAATATGTACCCAACGTTTGAGGAGCAACGACTTAGGATAAGGCATCGGCTGTTTTATTTTTATGGGTTTGTGGCTAATTCGCGACCTCTTGAGGTGTGGAAGTCGAGGTTGGTGTATGCCAACCTTGCTTGGGCTCAACCCCAACCACATCGGACTCACCTCATTCACACTTTTTTAACTTCACTGCCGTGCATCGTGTGTTTTGTTGAAGTTTGGATGGGTCTTAGGAGGCTGATTTATTTTTTGGGTTTGAAGTTATCTTCGAACCCAAAAATAAATTCAGCCATTGCCTTATATCCACGCAATACACCTCAAACTTGGTAGTTGTATTGCTTGCACATACTTTTATTGATACACACAACGACGAAGCCGCAGGTTGCGTAAAGCTCAAGGTGTGTAAGTAAGCAAAGTTGATAGGAGTGTATGAACTTTCCATGAACCCAAAAACGAATTCAACCTAAGACTATAATCCTAACATCATAAGACGCAACTTTGCATAACTACTGAAGCCACAATAAAGATAACAATATGAGTTCGATGTGGTTGGGGTTGAGCCCAAGCAAGGTTGGCATACACCAACCTCGACTTCCACACCTCAAGAGGTTGCGAATTAGCCACAAACCCATAAAAATAAAACAGCCGATGCCTTATCCTAAGTCGTTGCTCCTCAAACTTTGCGTACATATTCAAGGTGAATAAATGGACAAGTGACCACGAGTCCGATGTGGTTGGGTTTAATCCCAAGCTAGGTTGCCCTAGACTTCCACATCTCAAAAGAACGCGTCCATCCTCGGCATCCATCGGAATACCTGCGACACACACTGCGCACACCCAATATCGTGAGCTTAAAGATCAACATAAACAAACTCAAAAATAAAAAACAGTCGAGCATTCAAACAATCCCTGCGCATATTTACAACAGTCACAGCACCGGCCGCGGCCGCCCCACAAGGCGAAGGTACGTTGAGAAAATTGTGAGTTCTAAGTGTTGGTGCGCAGCAATTAGTTGCTTCCTCAGAAAGTCAACGCATGCGATACTTGTGTCATAACGTAACCGAAGACTGCAAGGTACACGAGTTCTAGAGTTCTCGATCTGTTCGATGTGACTCAACCCAGTCGCGCGGTCGTCAGCGCGAAACAGTGTCACTGGATTCCCTTAAATGCGATCTTGGGGTGCACGTAGTCATACCCATAGGCAAAACGACAAGCAGGTTTCGGTATATCGATATATCGATGCGTCCAATAACATTTGAATAATAATAATAAAACATTTACGCTAGCAAAGGGGACAAAATCCTGAGAGTGCGGTAGCCCTGCAAAGCAGGCTAGTGAAAACACCAGGGGCTACTCCCTTTGCTATAGCGCGCCCACAAAGGGGCTCAACCCACTTTTCAGCAGGGTGACATCTAGAGAAAAAGCTAAGTGCCGAGGCAATAAAAAACTCTAGAAGATGGAGAAGCAGCCATGGCCGGGTGAGGGAGGGGTGGGCTGAATCTGAGCGGTGGGGAGGAAGTCGAAGAATTAAGGGGGTTTTTGGAGACGCTGGAGGAAGGGGTCAGGCAGGGCGGGGGTGGCGGGGGAGGGGAGGGGGGGGACGGCCCCTCCCCTTGGGGACACGAAACCATCTTTTATTGCAAATTTTTTGAGAATTATTGCAGGAGGGTTTGAAGAAAGTCGTTTGACTGTTGCACAACTTCTGTTTCTGTCATGGCTTCACTGCATGAGATGTCAACTGTATGCGGGTCAGTGTTTAAGGTGGTGGTGGTGTTTAACAGAAACACGTCTCGCCTATTTTTGGTGTGTTGCCTACAAATTCTTGAAAGTTTTTTAAGGAGAGGTTTAATCTTGCCACGGGGAACACCTATCGTGTTGAGGACAGTACCAAAAAGAGGAGGAAGGTATCCCATGAGTGTAAGAACTTTGGGCCATTTCACGGTGCTTATGAAGGGCTTGGAATTTGCATTTGTGATTGTCGTGTCGTGGTGACCACCATAATAAGGCTCAATATCACTCTGATGATAAGGAGGGTCTTGAGTGGGCCATGGGCAAAGCGAAGAGGGAAGTACTTTGTCGCTTTCGTTCAGAACTTCATTCCAAATATCAGGGCTGACTCTTGTGTATTCTAGCCTCTTCTTCGTGACTCTGGACTTGGGTAGGACGTTAAGGAACCATCTGGCAATCTTTTTCTGTGTAGGCCTCCAGTCAAAGGCTGGTTGAGTATCACTGGGTGCACTGTCTATAGCTATGATAACAACATCCGAAAAGCCATCCTTATAGCATCCACCACCTGGAAGAACGTAGGGGTCATCACCCGTCCAATAGCCATGTGGGATAAATGGAATAGTGTTATGCGGGAATCTGAAAACAAGTTTAAAACCTTTATCGAACCATCTTTTTTGGTTTTTGGGAGACAGCGGAAGAATCCATGTTCCTGAAAATCCGGGGACGGTGTTGGCCGCTTTATATCCCATTTCCAAGGTAGTCATAACCGCCGAAGATTTGCCCTTTTCTTTCCCATCAAAGGGGGGATTTCCATAAACGATTCTGCCGATGCCTGTTATCGGATCCACGTAGGCATCCCAAGCGAGACCATCAAAGCCAATTTTGCCATGATGGCCGAAGGGCCTGAGGGCTTTTTTCATTCTTGTGGTGGGTATGCATCTTCTCGAGTGAATTCTAGGGTGGGCATTTAGTGGGTTTGAGAAAAGTTCACAGCCGTTTTTGTCAAGGTTCCTGTCATCCACCAAAATATCTAAGAGGCTTCTTCTGATTGCGTAGCAGTTTTTAGGATCCCCCGATTCAAACTTACATGCATTGAGTGCTTCTGTTAGGGCTGATATGCGAGCCCACAAATATTATACAATATATCAAATAAACACTGTGCTGTTGAACGGCACACACAAGTGTAACAGTATAGCGGGTTGTGAGTTGCAGTCTCTGAATGAAGAACTGCTGAAGCACAACGCTTCCTCACTTTTTACCATACGTCTCCCATCATCTTAGATGGTACCGCCATTGGGTTGTGAACCCGAGACGTAGGTTGAACGACCAGTATTGTAATAACGACTAGTTCGTTCATACTGTGCATGCGTGTTCCGCACATGCTTAAAGCAAGATGGTTCTTGTTTGTATTCAAGATGTATCTTTGCTTTGCCATCTTCGAGTTCGACGTACGAACTCTCGATGACAGGGTCATTCAAGTCTTTCCTTGAATAATGACAGATGATGTGACATTATCATCTGGCGACATGTACAGTCATCGTCGACCGTACTGACGACTGTCATAATAATATATGACGCGACTCGACATGTACAGTCATGGTCGACCGTACTGACGACTGTCATAATAATATATGACACGACATGACATGACATGGTATGACATGTCTGACAGGTATGACACGTATGACATGTATGACACATATGTCATCGGTCATGACCCTGACAGATCTCCCCTCTTAAAAGAGTTGTGACCTCACAACGGGCATACCTTTGTATATGTCTATGATGTCTTTGTTGTTGTTGCTTCTTGCTGGTACCAGTCTTCTTACACCGATTTGAGGCGTCCCTCATGGTGTTTTTAGGTTATTGGGGGGAACTGAGTCCACTTTAGTCCCTCACCTTACAGTTCTCAGGATGTAGCCCACCTTTGAAGGTTCAATGAATTGCGTTTCGTGATGCAGATTGACGCTGGATTACTGATTGATCCACACGTATCGTGCGTCAGAGTGACGATTCAAAGCATCCGAAGTCTACGTTACGGATTATTTGCGCTAGCCGTCGACACCTTTGCGAACGATGATCGACGTTTTAACGAACGATACTCGGCCTTATATAGTGCACCCAACCCTTCCTCCCCTCCTGAAGCTACTATGGAGGTTCACAGGTAGCGATGGGGAGCCCGATTTTGGGGCTTGTTTTAATGCAAACGGAGAAGGCCCTGCTTGCGAGATATCGGAGGGTCTTTATAAGTCCACTTTAAATCCTCACCCGTCTGCCAAACTCCTTATATGGTCCAGTACGCACGCTTTGACGAACATCTGTCGCGATGAGTGAGAATGGATTCGCCACGTACTAATGTGAAATTCGTTTTAGTTATGTGTGTCAAGCATAACTCAGGATCACAACTCCGTCCACCTCAGTTATCCGGTAGCGCGGATTTACTGGCCACAGAATCCGATGACAAACCACGGTCTTGGCAAAGGTAGCATTAGCAGTTTTTTCACAGATATTGGTACCCGCATATGCGTATCTGTGTAAGGGTATGATTTATACAAGGCTCACTACACCTTAGCAAGGAAGGATCAATTCCTGCTCCTGTCATATCAATTTGATGCAGGGTAAAAATGTTAGGGATGTAACCCTGCAGTTTTCGGGATGCAGCCCTGCAGTTCTTGGGATGCAGCCCTGCAGTTCTTGGGATGCAGCCCTGCAGTTTTTCGGGATGCAGCCCTGATTATTATTCGGCCGGCAGTCCTTGGCAAAAGTTATCGGCCATCAGCTTTTGACTCAGAAGCCACAATGTTATAGAAGCTGCGACCTATCGTGACCATATGCGGCAGTTATGCCTTCAGCATACGTAGACAATATGATTATGTGGAACTTATAATCCCACTTAAGTTGCATCATGATAAATTTATCCAGGTGTTAACAAGTGTTCAGGATTTGATAAGGGGTTGACGCCCCACAAGCCAAAGGTCACTGTCTCATAAGGCTCGCCTCAAGTGTGCGGCTTTGAGGATTAGCGTCCTGGCGAGGCACAGTCATGATGCTTCCTAGTCCATAATGGAGCTGGAAATGAGAATGCTCAAGATATCCGAAGACAGGAAGGCTTTTGGTTGGCCAGTGTTACTGTCAAGATGCTTAACCTCGATGGGATGGCATTCGGATAAAAACTGTGCAACCATGCATGTGACTTATGCATTGGTGTATGACTTTGATGAATTGTCTCTTGTCATGAACCTGGAAGGAATGACGGGCAAGTAGCTAGAGTGGCGGATTTACTCACTCGGCTTTGCTGTTATGGAACTCGATGCCTGATGGCACAACTGGCAATCCTTTGCTCAGATGCTTTACATAAGACATTGGCAACAACTTGTGTGCCAGCTTCTCTATATCTGGGGAGAAACTATGGATCAACAATTCATCAATCAAAACACATGTTATCAAGGCTGATTCAACGAGTCCTTTAACTCTTGAATTTCGACAATCAGCATCTCAGGTTGTTGACGTCAAGTGATGGTCGTAAGCTTACAATATAGCTTATTCAATATAGCTTATTCACATTTGAAAAACCATCGTTCTCCTATGTCAGTGCCCTTCATATAATATGATAGAGCCGGAGAAATATGCATCTATGATTTCTTCATAATGAACTTCATGTGTCAGTAAGTCAAATAAGACTTCATTTGATGCTTCAATCGGCATGATGTACCGTGTCGTCAAACTTTATGACTGCTATGCACAGATGCTGGAACTTTTCATAAGATTTTTGATCTTCCTAGCAAAATTGCAATGATGTAAAATCAATTTGTAGCAGCTGTATGAGGATGAATGAATCTATACCCTTCCTCCCCCTTTTAAAAAGAGGTGTATCAAACCAATCAGATGGTGATGGAGGATGTTATTCAATCATTATGTTATGTGAAAATGGTTTGATAGAGAATCAGACTGAGATTACTCATCGAATGTTTTAGAGGTAACAATGTCAATCTGAACATTGATTTTCTCTACGTCATATTGGCAATATGCCTGACGTTTTTGAATGTGGCAAATGCCAGATGATGTCAAATGCAGTCGTTGGGTTGCAGCCCACATATTCTGTCAATTCAGGGTCACTATGGTGTGCCCATTTTAGACAATGATTCTGGATAATGTTTGTCATAATGAACAACGGAATCAGTGATGGTACCGAAGTTAACTTTGGTATCGAAGCTAATGGAGAGTCAATTAACCCCTAAACTGCGGAAGGAATTTCGGGGTTTTGAAATTTCGGGTTTATTTACAATAACTTTGGCACAAGGGTCCTGCCTCAACTTTTGAAAATAGTGTCGGAAAGGTCTTCTCAAGGCGAATCGCATGCAAACGTTGAAAATGCATGACACTTGACACCGACGACGTGATTGTCAACTGAAAAATTTTGATGGATGTGCACATCGTTAATAATTTAAGCCCTAATATTGACCCTAGACCTCCGGGAATAATCTTACAACGTGCTCAACATGCGGTTAGGGCTACTTATATTGTTAGGGGTGTGTAACACTATGACAGATGTGCCCTAGATGTAACTCATTATGGTCAAGCTAAAATAGAGTGCGGCTCGGTAAATATTAAGGGTATCGTCGCAAAATGGTTGCTCCAAAGTGCATGGCTGCATGCGGCTCGATGAGAGCTTTTCAAAACTGTCTTCAAAAGTGAATTTGAGTTATTTGTCGCCGAGAAAATCAGTTTTGAGTGTTTGATGAGCTAGCTCATCACGTAGCAGTTTAGGGGTTAAGAAGTGTCTGTAATGACAACAACTTACTACGAGTTGTATTTTCGTAGTTGATAGATGGCCGACATGTCATTTCATTATGATTAGAACATGGCATTGCCTAGTGAAATATGTATCTTCTTCAGTAGATGATCACTTATCTCAATGGTGCCCATTTTATTTTTGGGCAAACACTATTCAGAGACTTGTCATGGTAAAGAAGTATGAATGAAGAATGTGTTATTTCAATCCGATAGAATTGTGACTAGTTGATGACTATAAAACTTCTGTCACTCTCCAGAATGAGGATGAACTGCGCTTGGAAACCAGCTGCAGATTGCGGTTTCGAGTTCCGCCATGGCTTTTCCCAAGACTTCGTGGCCTAATGGTAGAGGCAACAAATTTCTAAACATTCCCGACGTGGTCGTAGTGTTCCTCCACCGTGCGCGAGAAAACGACCACATCGTCGATGAAGATTCGTACAAAGGGGAGATGACCGAGTGCACGCTGCATTCGCCGTTGATATTGAGAGGGAGAGTTTTGCAGGCCCTGGGGCATCACCAACCATTCATAGGCTCCCATCTGGGTGGTGAATGTGGTACCTTTTCCAGGGTTTAGTAGTTTGGGCTTTCCTGAGGTTTCTTCAGCAATGATTTTCCTTCGTTCGCCATCTTGGGTTGTTCTAAGACTATGCAGACTATTATTATGTCCTGAGCATTCAAGTTGGATGTGTTCGAAGGTGCATTTTGTATTCTGTTGGCAGTAGGGGCAGTTTTCAGTCCCGATTTTCCCCAGTTTGAATAAACGTGCTGGAGAGGCATGGAGACCCAGGAGTTCTCTGCTTCTAGAAGCAGTGAAAGCTTTAGGTGTAATTTTGGAAATATCTTTAGTGGGGGTGGTGTTATTCTCGTCGAGCATCCTCAAGTACTTCCCTTGAGACTATAGAGTTCTCCAATTATGGTAGTGTGAGAGACGTTGAATTCTTCTAATGTGACTGCGGATATCACCTAAAATAGGGACCTCAAAAAAGAATAACGAGAATGGCAATTCCTCGGCAGGGTCGTAGCGGGAGATGTCTAAACAACCCCCTCTGAATGAGGCTCTTTTGGCAGTACGGTCCACTCTGTCATGGACTTTGTCATTATTGTGACCCCTGATCCATTTAAGGATAATTTTACTGTGATCTCCTTCACTGTAGAAGCCAAGTTCTTCTAACAGTAGGCGAACAGCCTGCACATCTCTGCGGTTAGCTTCACGTAATGTGTCCCGGGCACTCATGGATCTGCCATCCTTTGTTACAGCAGATATTGCGGCCATGGAGTCAATGGCATGTACCATTGGAGTCATGGATTTGAGGAGATTCTCTTTTTGTTCTGTGAGTAAGAATCGCAGTCCCGCAATTTCAGCAGATGTACTACTAGGGTTTTGGATATCTTCCTTGATAAGAAGCCCCGGTGCGGCGAAAGTTCTTGAGGGGGGGATATTCATCTTCCGAACAAGTGGCATTCCGTTGTCAAAGTTTTTTATGGCATATGCTGCACCACTGCATGCTGATTTTCTACCGGCGAATAGGGAACCATCGCTTGCCATATCATAATCCTCCATTTGTTTGCTCTTTTCGGCGAAGGGGGTAGATTCTTCTTCTGAGTCGCTAGGGCAGCTGTATTCACTTTCTTCTTCCGCAGTTTTGTTTTTCATTCTGGCAATAATGGTCTCATATTGTCTGTCTGAGATGTAATCATAGTGTGAGTTAATATCACTGACTTTAGCAAGAACAGAAGAGGGCGGGTCCATATGGTCATTATATTCGAAAATGGAACCTGCTGGAATTAGGATGCAACCGTCATCGGTGATGCTATATTCAAAGTCGTATTGAAAACTGTTGGTTCCTTCGATTCTGACAAAGACATTAGGGTTTTTGGCATTGTTACTGTATTCTGTGTATTGTATTGACATGGCCTCTAAGTCAATATTGGTAATGTGAATAAGAGAGATGGAATCTCGGTCACCATTTCCTTTCCAATGAAACTCGCCCGTGTCCGGGGTACTATGTTGTCTCTATATTGTTTCTTGACATATCTGGCCTGTGGGTCCAAACCTACAGGGTTTTGAAGCATTTCCTTTTCGATTTCGGTTAGCCATCCAGGGGGTCTATTACCGTTCAGCCTGAAAAAGCCTTTGCTTTCTTGCCAGTTTTTTAACATTCCACCGCAGGGAGTCAGAAAGGAACCTGTGTGCTTGAGGTTATATTTTTGAATTGCGGAGGTAACATTCCTCGACATGTAGAGTTGTCTGGGAAGGGTGGTGATTAATGTGGTTTCACCCGCTTCATTTTCAGGGTAATTTTTAGGGTCGATAGCGTATCCAAGTTTTGCCATAATGTGACCTGTACGCCTGAACCAGTTAAAGCGTTTGTCTTTTGTGTGACTATAGGTTGCATAGTGTGATAAGGGAAAGCCCGAGATGGCATTTTTACTCATTTCGTTGTTCATGTTTTGAATTATTATTTTAAGCCATAAATTGCTGTTTCTACGGTATAGTGAGATAAGGTGAGGGTCAGTGATACGGTCCGTGTGGTTGTGTTGCCAATATTCGTGTTCATCTGCAGAACACAGGGTGTTCATGGTTTCAGTAATACACGACGCGGTTACAATATCGAAGACACTATCAATACCGTACCCGCCCTGGCAGACTGCTGTCCAGATTATTTGGTGGTTAGTGTCAACTGGGCAGCCCAGGTATTTGATTATAAACGAAGCTATCATTTTGTCTAATTCAATTGCAACATTCTTTGAGGAGTTGGCAATTGCTGAGGTAACTTTAAGGGGGTACGCCATCCTGGGAACTACAACCGCATTTATAACATATCTTAGCTGGTGTAGAGTCATGTGTTGCAGTTGGATGGATGTGAGAGTGGATTTAAGTCTGTCGATAAGGATTTCCGCCTGTTTGTCCCATTCCCCATTTAGTGCAAACCATACTCCGAGGTATCTGTTTACCTCTTTGCTGTTAGAGAAATCGAGAAATTCTGGTGACTCAGGGGGTATCCATTTCGCATCAATGGAAGGACTCGAGTCATTGGTATTGGGCTCCAGGATTTTAGACATTGTTCCATGCTGTCTGTCTTTTCATTTTTTGCTATGAGCTTGTTCACTGTTATGGGGCTGCCGTCTGTATTATCCCGTCTAAGATCGAGATCAGTGGTGTCACCCTTGATGGTGCCGGTAGTGGCTCTAGCTTTGTTTTTATTGATGCACGCGTGCACAAGTTCATTTGTGCTGTATCCGTTTGCTTCAAGGAGTCCTACAATATCTTTCTTGTTTATTTTCCTTTTTGTATCCTTATTTTTGTTTGTCATTCTGATTGGGTACCCTGGGTACTCATCAGGGCGACACCAACCACCGCCCCACGCGCCAAGTCTGGCGCAAGAGTCCCTGACAACCACTTCGAGGGTCTTGCAAAAATAACCCCCGATTTTTTAACAGCCCGAAGTTGCCATCACTTCGCTCCATGAGCATTCGGGAACGCATGTGCAGGACCCCGCCCGCGTCAACCACCTAGATATTCCACCGAGGGCGACACCGCTCACCCCATGCGGCAGGCCTGGCGCAAGAGTCCCTGGCAACCACTTCGAGGGCCTTGCAAAAATATACCTCGATTTTTCAACAGCCCGGGGTTGCCATCACTTCGCTCCATTATAATTCGGGAACGCATGAGCAAGACCCCGCCGGCGAACACTCGACTGCCTAGATATTTCACCGAGGGCGACACCGCCCACCCCACGCGCCAGCAAGCTTGGCGCAAGAGTCCGTGACAACCACTTCGAGGGCCTTGCAAAAATAGCCCCCGATTTTTTAACAGCCCGAAGTTGCCATCACTTCGCTCCGTTAGCATTCGGGAACGTATGTGCAAGACCCCGCCCGCGTCAACCGCCTGGATATTCCACCGAGGGCGACACCGCTCAACCTATGCGCCAGGCCTGGCGCAAAAGTCCCTACCAACCACTTCGAGGGCCTTACAAAAATATACCTCGACTTTTTAATAGCCCTGCGATTAAACCATATATAGCTATAACTGTTGCGAATCCTACTGAAACGCAATATCTCCTGCGGCGGCATCATTTGCGTATCATTTGATCTCAAACATTGGTACCTTGATGTAGTCAAGGATACAGCTCGTTCCACTCAAGCTACGTCGATTTTGTCAAACCACCTTATAGCCTCAGGTCTTGCATATCTTGAAAAAATCAATACAAATCGTGCCTTTTTTTGTTTTTGAAGATCTCCACGTTCTGCGATACCTATAATAGCTAGATATAAATTCATCAACTTGCCATATGCAGCTTACAATGCTTGGTATAGGTGTAAGGCAGCGTTCTCATCTCGTGTAAGGTAGTGCACCGTCACGCGTATCCATAATGAATGCACGTGTTAACCGTGCCACACGGGTTAACAAAGGTGCAAGTAGGTCACGTGTTCATGACGAAAACGTAGCGTTCTCATCTCGCCCCTAAGACCGTTCCCGGCTTCCCCTTACGTTTTTGGTGAATTTGAATAGGTTTGCACTGATATGCACAAAATGACAGCTGATACATGACGATTGCTAAAGTACATTTGCTGGCAGGTGGATAGCATGTTTGCCCCACAAATGAACACGGATAAATTGCAGGTGAATACAACTGCTTCGATCGATGATGATCATCGACGATATGAACGCAAAAGTGTGATAATGCGTCGACGAACGTCGTTAGTCTTTATTCACACGGCCACGTCAGGTGGGGTGCTACAATATCCATCTAAAATACGACAAGATAAACTTAATTGGCCGGGAAGAGTGTAGAATGAAACGTCTTGCCTTCGGCTGGCCGGCATGCAGTCATCATAATTTTGACAACTGTTACATCGGTCGGAGTTGCAGAATTTCTACATTTCTGGATAATCTGGGTCTGCCATTGTTAAAATTCCACTTGCATCCTCCGCAATACAACCATGTACCGAGCTACCGAAACCGGAATAAATATAACTGACATGAGCACAATCGACTACACCACAACAGGGCATACTAAAATGGGAGAATTATGGGCACCGTTCGATCCCTCCATGCTCTTCCTAATATTAAATCTCCACTAAGACATCCCATAGACACAGTTTCAACCGGTCACAACTTCGGCTGAAAATACCGATCAAACAATTTAGATAACATATCGCTCACAGGCTGTTAACTTGTGTTGCAACTTGTATATTAGTACCAAATTCAACTCCAGCTGCACAACTGTAACTCCTTTTCAACCACATTTTGATTTCATCAGGATTTCGGCTGTTTGATGCCAAGAGGTTGAGAAATTGCTGTCTTGTAGGTCCCTTACAATCCTACATAGAAAGACATACTCAAAGGTTGCAACATGTCGTTTCAATAGTGCTTCATTGCCCTTGATGAAAAACTCACAGACCTCCTCTGGTTCGTGTATGGTACTGGCCTGCCTGCTTCCGTCTATACTCATCAAAGTCCTCAGCAGGATCCCCACCGCGCGGCATACCCAGTCCTGCAAATCCGCACAGACAGCAGATCAGCATTCAGTGCATGCATATATCAGAGAGAGAGAGAGGTGCAGAAAACGCCACTGAGGCCTTGTGGACCGGGCGCGTTCAAACGAACTCATAGAAACTCCGCATGTTGCTATCTCGAGACAATTCACTTTTGCTCAAATCAGGATGACGACAGACCAGGATCTTTTGCACAAAGGAAGACAATGAGCTGCAGAGTGACAGACTCTGTATTCGCCAGGGGTGAACAGTGGACACGGTGACACCATACCAGCCGAGGAGGTGCAGATGAGAAGCATGAGAGGGGCAGAGAGAGAGGGGGTGAGGGATGGAGGGAGACTAGATGCATGCACCTCCGGTCTGCTCGTGGTGATCGCCTCCGCTGCCCAGGCCAGCATACATGTTGCCACCGCCCTTTCCACCGGGCACACTTCCATCTGCATATGTACCCTGCGGTAACCTCTCCGCACCTTTGCATCAGGCTGGCAGCATATCCGACGAACCACGAGCCTGGCAGAGAACCTGGTCCGTGGCGGGGTGACCGGTGAAGTGCAAAGTAGTACGCATGGCGCAGTGCCCGGCAGGGTGAGCAGAGTGCAAAGCAACAGGCACAGCACACAGCGGAGGGTGGCACAGCGGACAACGCGTTGTACCGCACAGAGGAGAAAGACGGCGGAAGGCAGATGGCAGCTCACCGTTTCTGGGTTCACACCGCCCCCGGCTGTCTTGCCTTCCTCTCGGTTCTCCCTCAGCCTTGTCAGGCGCTCCTGCTCCATCTGTCACCCGCCACAACAGCGCACTTCAGGTTGCTCTCCTGACGGCTTCCGTGAGTTGTGGTGGTATACCCGGTAGTCTTCCTATCACCTCATCCTGCCGAATGGTAACGAGCAAGACTCGAGTGCTTTGCTGCAGAAGGGGACGAGAAGGCAGGAGCGAGCTGTCGGGTGAGCGGCGCGGTGGCCTTGCGTTGCGGGCGCGCAAAAGAATGCATGCACGTCTGGTGGCTGCTTCTGCAGGGCGCCACGTGTACCTAGCTCTCTTACGGAAAGCAGGGTGAAGGGTCGGGTGCACAGTCCTGAAGATGGGGAAGGAGGCGCAGCTTGCTAGACAAGGCGGAGGTGGAGAACGGGGCGCAGTGAGCGAAACGGGGGCAAGCGTGAAGTAGGGAGCGTACTTGCGCCAGCTCGCGGTCGCGATCTATGTGGCGCTGACGGCCGCCGTCACGCAGGTCCTCATAGAATCTGTCGAGTCGCGTCCGTAAGTAGTCTGTCATTGCCCCAGGTGGGGGCACCTGGGGAGGGATGTCCAAGGGGCTGATGGGGGAATACGCTCCAAAACGCTCTCCTGCGCGCCCCACCACCTGATCACTTCCCCCATTGCAAACGGGTGGCAGCATTGCAACCAGCCAGCTTATGCCTGAACATGGAGAATGGCTATTGGCTGAAATTTGATGAGATGGTGCATAGATCGCATCCCTCTCTAGCTCGCTTGCACCGATCATGACATCACCTCCGGATTCTCGTAAGGATGCAGAACGCCCGGAGGCCCGCAGCTCTCCACTTGGCTCTCCCTAAGCGTTACCCCGCACCGGCGCTGGCCCGTCCACACTGTGAAGGTTCTATCACGGTCAAGGGATGGAGGTCGGCCCAAGATGTCTTCAATGGCGCACTCGCGTCACTCAAGCGAGGGCAGTCCAGTCACCGAGTCGCCAGCACTCACCGCAGCAGCAGGGCAACGGCACGAGGAGGTGGAGGCTCACCGTTGGCATTCTTCGCGAGGGCGGGGATGAGGCCAGGTGGGAAGAACGCGTCTCCAGTCGACACCTGTCACCGCGGCCCCACATGAAGTTCCCTAAATAGCTCAGCAGTAACAGTCCTCGCAGGCAGGGCCGGGAGCTTGTGGCGTGCCAGGTCAAGGGCAGGGCTGTGGCAGGGGAGCTCATGGCGTGCCAAGAGCCCTGAGCCTGGTCGGTCAACATAGATGGGGAGCACGGGGGCGGCCCGGTAGCGATCGTGGGGGTGGCCCGGTGGCGAGCGCGACATGGTGAGCGGCCCGGGAGCGATCGGAGGCGGCCGTGCATGACCCTTATGCGGGGCCTCCGAGCGCGACATGGTGAGGGGCTTACCCCGCCAAGCGCCTGTGGAGGGCCCTGCGCACTCCCTGGCTGATCCATCCCACCCATCTGCAGCGCCACCCAGTTCCAGACCGAGTTATCCACGATGCATGCCCGCCCCTTCACCGCGCTCATGAGAGTCCTGCGGGCAATTTAGGCAAGAAATAGGGCACTTGCAGGCGCTGCGGGGCATTTAGGGGATGCATCCGCTGACTGTAACGCAGTGAAAGGTGGAACACCATGGCGCATGGAATCGCCGACCCGGATTCCAATGACCTCCAACAAATCCTGTTAAGCGGCTGTGTGGCGCTGAAAGGGCGCGTGCTCTCGGCTTGGCGATGACGGCGAGAGGAGACATGAGTGATGTGGCATCCACTTGTCGGACGTGCGCCCTTTCAGTATGCAACACTGGAGGTGGGGAACCACGAAATGATGCTGCTCTCAGTTTCCATCCCTGGAGCACCGCTCTGCTCATCAAAAGCCGCCCTAGTTCCCATCGTTAGAGCAAGCTGAATTCAAAGAAAGCTGTTCATCAGTTCTTTCCTTGGAACTCTCCTTGGTTGCTGCATAATGACGCTGAAGGAAGCCGCTCTCAGTTTCCATCCTTCGTGCATAATGAGGCTAAAGGAAGCCGCTCCCTGTTTCCATCCTTCGTGCATAATGACGCTGAAGGAAGCTGCTCCCAGTTCCATCCTTCGTGCATCATGACGCTGAAGCAAGCAGCTCTCAGTTTCCATCCTTCTCGTGCAATCGTGACGCTGAAGCAAGCCGGCTCTCAGTTTCCATCCTTGGGTAAATACAAAGTAAAGGCGCTGAAACAAGCCGCTCTCCCAGTTTCCATCCTTCGTGCATCATGACGCTGAAGGAGAAGCCGCTCTCAGTTTCCATCCTTACGTGCATCATGACGCTGAAGCAAGCCGCTCCCAGTTTCCATCCTTCGTGCATCATGACGCGAGAGGAAGCCGCTCTCAGTTTCCATCCTTCGTGCATCATGACGCTGAAGGAAGCCGCTCTCAGTTTCCATCCTTCGTGCATAATGAGGCTAAAGGAAGCCGCTCCCTGTTT